>ONZH01012448.1:0-210956 GCA_900303285.1 Rhinella marina | reverse complement strand
TTTGGCGCTCTACACCAACTAAAACTTTTTATAGCCACTAATACATGCTAAAAAGGGCTGCCATTTTCCCACTTCGCCACAGCTAATAAGCCCTTTCTGTTTTCCAACACTAAAACAGCAAAAAAGTCCTGTACTAAATGTAACTACAGTGCACAAGAGTTAACAAAACCCCAATAACCAGAATTACAGAGGCAAACTTGACATGAGCAGCTGTAGCATGGCAATTTTGAATCCCTATCACTGAAACCAAGGTGTAATACGATTTTTCCTATTACCCTGTTGTTGCACTTCTTTCCATCACTGACACTGTCTTTAAACACTTCCTTTCCCTACACTTCTGTTCAGCAATTTGTACTTTTGATGAGGTTTTCTAACACTTTCCCTAGCGCCTGCAAACGTCTCTCCTTGCATTAAGTTCACTGTAGAATGACAGAATTCAAAATGGCTGAGAGTATTTTTAGGGCTGTGACATCACAGGGCTGGCTGGCTGCTGATTGGCTGCATGCATGGCATTGTGGGTGATCCCTCCCTCCCTCATGTTCCTTTCTCCATGTAAAAACACGAGCAGCCGCCATTTTAGTGGGGGAAAAAATGATGAATTAGGGTAGAGATCTTACCCTTGCAATGTCCTCACTCTACTCTTGGCATGCCCCTTGTTCATAGATTTGGAGAGGGGGGTGTGAAATGCAGATTGCAACTAGAAAAGTCGCAAATGCATGGAAAAGTCGCAAATGCAGCTTTCTGTGTACAGTATTTCAGGATATGCTTTTTTACTCAGAAATCCTGCTCCAAATCACATAAACCTGTACATATATCACAGCTTATCTTCATCTATCAAATCCTGCTACCATATGAAGCATCAGAAATCACCTGAGAGAATCACTTTAAGTACTAATCTCCACAGATTTGTTCACATTCTATTTAAAACAGTTAAGAGGCCTTGAAAAGTTTTGCTTTAAATGCGTGCCATAATTTGTCCAAATTAAAATTAATATAATTACGAAGATTGTACACTTTCTCAGAATATATCAATGCTCCTCCAAGGATCTCAAAATCTGTTAACAAAGCTTTAACAAGGAAATCAATTTTAATTGATAAAGCTGTGGGGTTTGATAAGTGGATTATCTACTTAAAGGGGTTGTCCGGGTTCAGAGAAGAACCCGGACATACCTGCAATTTCACCCAGGCAGCCTGCCTGAAGAGGACATCGGAGCATCTCATGCTCCGATGCCCCCCCCTTGCCCTGCGCTAGATCGCGCAGGGCAAGGTCTCTTGTTTTGAAAATACTCGCTGCCGGGCGGGTACTTCCGCCCGGCAGTGAGTTCGGTGACGTCACCGGCCTTAATGGGCCGGCTTTAGCGCTGCCCTAGCCGTTTTACTGGCTAGGGCAGCGCTGAAGCCTGTCCATCAGCGCCGATGACGTCACCGACTCACTGCCGGGCGGAAGCCTCTGCCCGGCAGGGACCGGTACGTCACCGGAACCCGGCGAAATTCCTTTGCCCTGCGCTAATTAGCGCAGGGCAAAGGAGGGCATCGGAGCATAGGATGCTCCGATGCCCTCTTCAGGCGGGCTGCCTGGGTGAAATTGCAGGTATGTCCGGGTTCTTCTCTGAACCCGGACAACCCCTTTAAGAACTGTTCTTTAGCCTGCAAACAAAGGCATTAACTGGGGTACAAATGTGAGTTGCAGTAAGTAATTGTATGTTCTGTATGATATTTATGATGAACAGTGAACGTCTCACAGTATACAATAGATGGTTAACCCCTTAATGACCAGGCCATTTTGCACCTTCGTGACCAGACTTATTTTTTAAAATCTGACATGTATCACTCTATGTAGTGATAGCTTTGAAACACTTTTACTTATCCAAGCCATTCTGAGACTGTTTTCTCGTGACACATTGTACTTCATGACAGTCATAAATTTGAGTCAATATATGTCACCTTTATTTATGAAAAAATCCCAACTTTACAAAAAATTTTGAAAAATTCACAATTTTCAAAATTTCAATTTCTCTTTTAAAATTGAAAGTGATATCTCATAAAATATTTATTATTTAACATTCCCCATATGTCTACTTTATGTTTGCATCATATTGTAAATGTCATTTTATTTTTTTGGGACGTTAGAAGGCTTAGAATTTTAGAGGCAATTCTTAAATTTTTTAAGAAAATTTACAAAACCCACTTTTTAAGGACCAGTTCAGGTCTGAAGTCACTTTGTGGGGCTCACATAGTAGAACCCCCCCATAAATTATCCCATTTTGGAAACTACACCCCTCAAGTTACTTAACACTGATTTTATAAGCTTTGTTAACCCTTTAGGTATTCCACAAGAATTAAAGGAAAATGGAGATGAAATTCCTAAATTTCACTTTTTTGGCAGATTTACCATTTTAGTCCATTTTTTCTTTAACACATCTAAGGTTAACAGCCAAACAAAACTCAAATATTTATTACCCTGATTCTGCGGTTTACAGAAACACCCCTCATGCAGTAGTAAACTGCTGTATGGGCACATGGCAGTGCGCAGAAGGAAAGGAGCGCCGTATGGTTTTTTGAAGTCAGATTTTGCTGGACTGGTTTTTAGACACCATGTCCCATTTGAAGCTCCCCAGATGCACCCTATAGTACAAACAATCAAAAAGTGACCCCATTTTGGAAACTACGGGATAAGATGACAGTTTTATTGGTACTATTTTGGGGTACATATGATTTTTAATCGCTCTATATTATTTTTTTTGGGAGGCAAGGTAGCCGAAGAATGGATGTTTTGGTACTGTATTTCTTTTTTGTTTTTTATAATGTTCATCTGACAGGTTAGATCATGTGGTATTTTTATAGAGCAGGTTGTTACGGACGCGATGATATCAAATATGTCTACTTTCTTTGTTTGTTTCAGTTTTACATAATAAAGCATTTTTGAGAAAAAATATGTTTTTGTGTCTACATTTTCTGAATGCCATATCTTTTTTATTTTTCTTCCAATTGTCTTGTGTAGGGGCTCATTTTTTGCAGGAAGAGTTGAAATTTTTATTGGTACCATTTTTGGGTAAATATGATTTTTTGATTGTTCATTATTACACTTTTTGGGGCAAGGTGACCCAAAAATTGGTAATTTTGGCACAGCTTTTATTTATTCATTTTTACTGCGTTCACCTGAGGGGTTAGGTCATGTGAGATTTTTGTAGAGCAGGTTGCTACGGACATGGCGATACCGAACATGTGTACTTTTTTTATTTATTTAAGGTTTACACAATAATATCATTTTTGAAACAAAAAAAAATCATGTTTTAGTGTCTTCATAGTGTGAGAGCTGTAGTTTTTTTATTTTTTGGGCGATTGTCTCAGGTAGGGGCTAATTTTTTGCGGGATGAGATGACGGTTAGATTGGTACTATTTTGGGAGAAATACACCTTTTTGATCGCTTGGTATTACGCTTTTTGTAATGTAAGGTGACAAAAATGGCTTTTTTTACATAGTTTTTATTATTTATTTTTTTTACTGTGTTCATCTGAGGGTTTAGGCCATGTGAGATTTTTGTAAGTTGTTACGGACGCGGCGATACCTAACATGTCTAGGGTATTTTATTATTTTATTTTATTTATTTTTACTCAGTTATAAATGTGCATATATGGAAAAAAATGATTTTTTTTCGTTTTTAATTTTTTTTTACACTTTTATATTTTTTTTACACTTTTTTGACTCGGACCCACTTGGTTCTTGAAGATCCAGTGGATCTGATGTCTCTATAATACACTGCATTACAATATAAAGTTTACTGCAGTGTATTTTTACTTTACAGTAAGCCTGATCAGGCTCCTGCCTTTAGCAGGAGCCTGGTCAGGCTTGATATACCATGGCAAGCCGGATGGCGTCCGGTTGCCATGGTACCCATCGGGACGCTGCCACAGCAGAGCAGCGTCCCGATGGGAGGGGGAGGAAGCTCCCTCCCTCTCTTCTGGCCACACCATCGGTTCGCTGCCAGCGCACCGCAGCGCCCGATGGGGGAGGGAGGGAACTTCCTCCATGTTAACCTCTTCCATGCCGTGGTTACTGCGGACCGCGGCATGCAAGGGGTTAAACGGCCGACATCACTGCCAGCAGCGATGTCGGCCGTTACATTAGATTGTCAGCTGTATGTTACAGCTGACAATCTAATACCGCTCGGCCATCCTGATATTGGGGGGGATTGAAGGCGGGGGGGGCTTTGGTGTAACTTACATGCTGTGGGCGGGCGGGGAGGGCAGGGCAGGTCCCGCTTGGCCCTCCTGAAGTATTAGAACATAGCAGTGCAGCCCCGATGTCCTCAAGGACATCGGGGCTGCGCTGCTGAACTCAAATCTGACTGACCAATCGCAGGGGTTCTAAGGCGGGGACCACTGTGATTGGTCCCCTGCCGGGTGTCTGGACAGCTCTGCTGTCCGTGACACCAGTTTGCAAGCAAGTGTCACGCAAGTGTACTTGTGGTGACACTTGGAGCTCATGACGTACTGTGCACGTCATGATGCGGTAACTAACACCATATCATGACGTACATAGTACGTCATCAGTCACTAAGGGGTTAAACAATAGAAACTTTAGATATCCTCTAACACAGGTATATTTCATCTATTTCATTTAATGATTGTGTGTGTGTCGTTAATAGATATCGAGCGTGAGCTCTACAGTGCCCGCCCCTTTAACAGTGACCTCCACAGCAGCCTGCCCTTTAACAGTAACATCCACAGGGCCCTCCCCTTTAACTGTGACCTCCACAGCAGCTAGGGTGGCCACTGTCTTCACCCCAGAAAGCCGGACCTCACTGGCCATGCCCCCAAACTTGAAGCTATGCCCCTCGGTCCCCATGAAGCCACACCTCTAAACATGAGGCCACGCCCCCTGGCTCAGTGAAGACACGGAGGAGAAGCTGTCTGAGCGTGAGCTACTGAAAAGGTGGACATCCCTGCGTCCGTCCAGGCACTGCGCCGGACCGAGGACAGGGAGCCAGAAAACCGGACTGTCCAGCCTAAAACCAGACATCTGGCCACCCTAACATCAGCCTGCCCCTAGAGTGGCCAGAGGTCTGGTTTTAGGCTGGACAGTCTGGCTTTCAGACTCCCTGTCCTCCGTTATGCGCAGGGCCTGGACGGACACAGGTATGTCATTTTGAACAGCTCACTCTCAGACAGCACCACTTTTGAGGGACTGGAGAATTGGCCTGAATTACAGGTCAATGCCATGGTAATTTATGAGGAAACACAGTGGGTAGCAGTGGAAGAAAACATCTTATGTTACTACTGAATGGTAAATATGTGAAATTTACATTATATTAGGTAATGATTGATGATGAATTAGTCTAAAACATAAGTTATGTTTATGGTAACTGGAATACCCCTTTAACAGTGTCATCCACAGCGCTCTGCCGCTTTAAAGCAGACCTACAGCAGTGAAGGAAAATGGCTGGGTTGTTATGGAAACCTGGTGTGTGTGGAGACTAACTGCCTGTGAGCTTCTATTGGCTGATAAGGTTTATGTGACCAGGCTTCTATTGGCTAATGCATTTTTTGTCAATATCTTAGGAATGGTACGTCCAGGAGAGCTGAGACCCGTTCTAAAACCTTCCCGGATAACTGATGTACATGTGTGCCAAATTTTGTGATTGTAGCTGCGACGGTGCAGATTCCTTTAGCAGACATACATACATACACTCAGCTTTATATATTAAATATAGATAGATAGATATATTTAATAAATATTTTTATACATAATTTCACTTACATATGTTTATACTTTTATACATCTTAATTGGCTTCTGCATCAAGCTAGGTCAGAAAGCCAGAATGCTGACAAGGACTAAACTGATCAAATGATAAGCAAGGGTAGAAGAGTTTCATCCAAGATAAACATCAAAAGGTGTAGATGGTTTAATTATGAATAGCATTAGAAGAATATAGAGTTCTGTTATTATTGTGCAGACAGGACCGGTGTTGGGGAGAAAACTGGGCAATTGCCCAGGGCCCAATCCTCTAAGGGGCACCCTGCTACTGTTCTGGCAGAAAGTTGAACAGTCAGGACCCCAGTGTTATTGAAGAGTGGGGAATTTCATGGCTAAGGAGTTCCTGCTCTGACTCCAAATATGGATGTTTCTATATGTGGAGTCAGTGTTATGAACATGAACCATATACATTAAGGGCAAGAACTTGAGAGCTCAATGCTCATTATGGAAAAACCTCACAGAAGTTTCTCTTGTATTAAGCAGAAGTATAATTTTATATTTTTTTAGTAATTATAAAAAAGTATGGCACAAAATAAATATGTAATTACTAAAATATATATAAAATTATATCTTTGATATATATGAATGCATAATTTAGGGGAAAACTACAAACTCAGGTTTTTAACCATAATATATTTGCGTTAGTTTAGCATGGAGCTCTATAGCTCAGTGGTTAAGGTTCTTGCCTTTATAATGTAGAAGTTTGTGAGTTTGAATCCCCACAGAAACATTTTAAAAATAGAGGCTAAATGAAGCTTAAATACACAGGGTTGTCTCCAACAGTGAAAAATTTGATTTTATTGAGAAAAAAAATGGAGCAAAATGTAAAAATATAATCAAATAACACCCGTATTAACCCACACCAACCTTTTTAACTTGTGTAACCAGTATTTTTTGTTGGGAAAGGTCGCACCCCCGCTCAGGACGTATATAGACCAGCTCACTACAGCAAGCCTTACTCTGTAAGCCTCATCAGTATTCACTACATTTTTTTTTTTTTTAGCGCGATATTCTGAGCCTCATAACGTTTTTATAGTTATGTCAACGGAGATGCCTGGGGGTTCATTTTTTTTTCGGGAAGATCTGTCATTTCTGACAATACCATTTTGGGGTGTGTATGATTTGATCACTTTTTATTCAATTTTCTTGAAAGATAAAGTGATGAAAAAACAGCAAATCAACGTTTTTTCAACTTTTTTCTGTTACGCCATTCACAATGTGGGCTAACTTTTTAAAAAATATTTTAATAGTATGGGCATTTTTGCATGCGGCAATGGCCATAATGCTATTTTTTTGTTTCTTTTTATTTTGGGGCACACCAAATTTACACCAATTCTGTACACAGGGCCGGTTTTAGACAAAATGTGGCCCTGTGCAAAATCAAGTGGGGCCCCAAATCTTGTAATAATGTACTAACAACACAGTTATATTCTGTCGATTCCGGCTCTCGCTCACAGATTTACACCCCATAAAGCTCATCATACAGATCTTCACCCTCATGGCCCCAGAATACACCACATGCCCCTCCCCTCACAGCAATGAGTTCTCCTCACTCACGGCATCCGAGTGTTAAAAACTGGAACCGCAAGATTCCTCTTCAGGGGCACTTTCCCCCAGATTGGGGAAAACACCCTGTTGTATAAATAAGCCACAGCCTGTACTAGGCTTCAGGCTCATTGTTAGTATATCCCAGTTCAGGCCACTAGATGGCAGCATAGAACTGTGATATAGTGATTTGTATACAGACTAATAGAGCAATTTACATCTGATGATTGTAAGTTGTGGTCCACTTGGGGGACAATAACAAAAAGTAAAAAAATAAATAAAAAATAAAGATTTGAAAATATAAAAAAACTTAAAAATCACCCGCATTCTCCAAAATAAAAAGAAACAAAGTTCACTGGAAAATGGCAGAGACCGAGCAGGCTGAGACTTTTTATAGGGCTGCGACATCACAGGGGCTGGCTATCTGCTGATTGGCTGTCTGCATGGCATTATGGGTGCTCACTCGTTCCCAGGCTTTTTACTTCCTCGTTCTAACATGTGCAGCAGCCATTTTAGAAAAAATGCAATTCGTTACCATGAAGCGTGAGGAAATTTGACTTTGGGATGATTAGAATCTTTCCTGAAATTTTGGATCGAATTCCACTTCATTAACTTCAATTTGCTCATCTCTAACTGTCGTCCCAGAAGAAAGCCTCTTCTAAAGATGATGCACAAGAAAGCCCGCAAAAAGTTTTCTGAAGACAAGCAGACTAAGGATATGAATTACTGGATCCATGTCCAATAGTCTGATGAGACAAAGAAAAACTTATTTAGTTCAGATAGTGTCAAGCATGTATGGCGGCAACCAGGTGAGGAGTACAAAGACAAGTGTTTCTTGCCTACATTCATTGTGGTGGGAGTGTTATGGTTTGGGGCTGCATGAGTATTGTCGGCTGTGGGGAGTTACAGTTCATTGAGGGAACCATGAATGCCAACATGTACTGTGACATACTGAAACAGAGCATGATCCCCCTCCCTTCTGAAACTGGGCCACAGGGTAGTATTCCAACATGATAACGACCCCAAATAAACCTCCAAGATGACCCCTGCCTTGCTAAAGAAAATGAGGGTAAATGTGCTGGGCTGGCCATGCATGTATCTAGACCTAAACCCTATTGAGCAGGTCTCTAACATCCACCAGCTCTGTGATGTCATCATGGAGGAGTGGAAGAGGATTCCAGTGACAACCTGTGAAACTCTAGTGAACTCCATGCCCAGGAGAGTTAAGGCAGTGCAGGAAATTAATGGTGGCCACACAAAATATTGACACTTTGGGCACAATTTGACTATTTTCACTTAGGGGTGTACTCATTTTTGTTGCCAGCGGTTTAAACATTAATGGCTGTATACTGACTACTTCACTTTGCATCAAAGTATCATATATTCAGTGTTGTCCCTTGAAAATATATAATAAAGTATTTACAAAAATGTGAGGGGTGTACTCATTTTTTTTAGATACTCTATATATACTTTTAGGTCTATTTCAAATACAAAGCACCATAATTATATCCAGCTAACATTCTGTTCCAGTCCTGACCATTAAACTCCTTAGATGCCTAGTCAATAGAGACCATGAAATCTAAGCGGTGAAACATAGAAGGTTGGCTCCTGTCACCTGGCTTTGAAGTATATAAGTTCGTTGTTGTAGCTTTGAGGAATAAACTATGGACCCCCATGTATTTATGCCTATTGGCTTCTGCCTCAAGCAGTTCCTAATAGGCTGCCTATGCTATTTTCATATACTTTTTGTGTACTATATTCCGCCTATGAGCCAGGAAAGTTCACAAAGTATCCTGAATGCTGAATGTATATATAGGGCCTCATTCATCTAGCGTATGCTAAGTGTGCCAATTTGTTGTATGCTGGGCCAGAAGGCATCATCATACTTTTCTTTTTACTGTATAGAATAGCATAGCAGATTACCTCATTGTTTCCTTTTATTTTTACAAAGTGAACCTTTCGATGATTGCCTTTTTCAACTTTCCCTCCCTACAGAAAAAAATATAAATAAAAAGCAAATTCAATTCCAAAATGATGCCAATGTAACCTACAACTCACAAAATAGCCAGCATGCAGACCATAAGAAAGTGTCACAGTGCGGTTCACTCTGACAAACACTGCCATGTAGGCTGGCTGCATGTGTTATTGCATACTGGCTGCGGTTCAGTTCCTGTGTATGCTGGTTGCTTGTTTGGTGTGTGCTGGCTGCAGCCTTCTTAGTGTTTGAACTATGTCCTGTGACTATGGTGCTCCTTGTGTCAGTATTGCAGTGAGGTTTACTGTGATACTTGCTGCCGTGTAGGCTGGCTGCATATGCTCTTGCATGCTGGCTGCAGTTGACGTTCCTGTGTATGCCGGTTGCTTGGGTGGTGCGTGCTGGCTGCAGCCTTCGTAGTGTTGGAGCTGTGTCCTGTGAATATTCTGCTCCTTGTGTGCCACCAGTGATCGCTGTGTCCTCCCCTCATCATATATACACTGGGGGAGAATTAGAGATTATATGTATTAGGTGGTGTTGTTTGTTATGCAGGCTGAGTAACTGCTCAGCCTGCCCATGGCTAAGTTACTCTTTTCTAGTCCATTGGGGCGTTGAGTCCCTAGACCTATCAGGTCCGGATCAAGTGACTTTTCTCTCTATTTAAATCACCTGCTGGCAATTCACCCTTGCCAGTTATAGGGTTTACTCCCTTGCTGTGCTCCCAGTTCTGTTCTATGTGTGTTGGAATTGTTATAGTGTATTGACTTCGGCTTGTCTCTGACCACCCTCTGTCTCGTGATTTGGTACTGCGATCCCCGTCTCGTTCTGACTTTGGTTGGCTTTTATGACTACCCTCTGTTCCTTGAATTGGTACGGTATTGTCTGCCCAGTTTTGACCTATTCCATTCAGGGTCATGTGAGAACCTTTCTTCTTCCTCCCTAGTGCTTTTTTCCCCGCGCTATGTGCCTTTTTAGCGGATTTGTCCAAAACGAACCTGAAAAGATTTAAAAAAGGAATGTTCGGATCAAACCCATTTCAGTCTGAACTAGTTCTCTTATCCTTATGTTTAATCTACATAAATTGTGGAGAGACTTCAATAAAAGAAAACAATGAAAAATAAATAAGGTCAATGAAATTAACGTTTGACCTAGGTTACAAGTTTTACAATAAATCAATAAGCTAATTAAACAATATTTCTAATATACCTGCAATAGTAAATATGTCAGTTCAACAATGTGCTAAATCGGAAATGCTCCAAAGGTATGTCAGTCTTTCGATGGAGCCTCATTAGCCAACCTTAAAGTCTGGAAGATGCATTAAATAAAATGGAACATACATCTGTTAATGTGGATTTTAAATTTGTTTACCATTTATTATTGATAGAAAACTGGACTGAAATGGTATGGTTTTGATGTAAACTTGGGCGTACATTCCAGGCGTACACATCCGGCGTAAATTTGTGCGTATATTCCGGACGTACGCATCTGGCGTATACTTTAGGTGCACGCTTTGGACGTTCTTACACCGTGGTGTACTACACTGATGATTCTATCTACTTGGGCATGCGCAGTGGAGCTCACCAGACGCCAAGATCACCATTGAATGTGTTTGGGAACCTGTACTTCATCCCCATCTGATACATGCCTCACCTGGTATATAGCTTTTAATTAAATGTGTGTTTGTTTTACTTTGGTTTTTGATTCAACTTGTCACATGATTATGGATTTATTATGCCATTTACACAATTATAATCATGACTGTGATGTCTGATTATGTACTATGATCTTATATTGCACTATTTGCATGCTGTACACATTTGCATATGCACTTTAGTAACATAGTAACATAGTTTGTAAGGCCGAAAAAAGACATCTGTCCATCCAGTTCAGCCTGTTTTCCTACAAGTTGATCCAGAGGAAGGCAAAAAAACCCCTGTGAGGTAGAAGCCAATTTTCCTCACTTTAGGGGAAAAAATTCCTTCCCGACTCCAATCAGGCAATCAGAATAACTCCCTGGATCAACGACCCCTCTCTAGTAACTATAACCTGTAATATTTTTACCCTTCAGAAATACATCCAGGCCCTTCTTGCACTCTTTTAGTGAACTTACCATCACCACCTCCTCAGACAGAGCGTTCCACAGTCTCACTGCTCTTACCGTAAAGAATCCTCTTCTATGTTTATGTACAAACCTTCTTTCCTCCAGATGCAGAGGATGTCCCCTCGTCACAGTCACAGTCCCCGGGATAAATAGATGATGGGAGAGATCTCTGTACTGACCCCTGATATGTTTATACATAGTTATTAGATCTCCCCTCAGTCGTCTTTTTTCTAAAGTGAATAACCCTAATTTTGATAATCTTTCTGGGTACTGTAGTCCACCCATTCCAGTTATTACTTTAGTTGCCCTCCTCTGAACCCTCTCCAGCTCTGCTATGTCTGCCTTGTTCACAGGAGCCCAGAACTGTACACAGTACTCCATGTGTGGTCTGACTAGTGTTTTGTAAAGTGGCAGGACTATATTCTCATCACGGGCATCTATGCCCCTTTTGATGCAACCCATTATCTTATTGGCCTTGGCAGCAGCTGTCTGACACTGGTTTCTACAGCTTAGTTTACAATAAATCAATAAGCTAATTAAACAATATTTCTAATATACCTGCAATAGTAAATATGTCAGTTCAACAATGTGCTAAATCGGAAATGCTCCAAAGGTATGTCAGTCTTTCGATGGAGCCTCATTAGCCAACCTTAAAGTCTGGAAGATGCATTAAATAAAATGGAACATACATCTGTTAATGTGGATTTTAAATTTGTTTACCATTTATTATTGATAGAAAACTGGACTGAAATGGTATGGTTTTGATGTAAACTTGGGCGTACATTCCAGGCGTACACATCCGGCGTAAATTTGTGCGTATATTCCGGACGTACGCATCTGGCGTATACTTTAGGTGCACGCTTTGGACGTTCTTACACCGTGGTGTACTACACTGATGATTCTATCTACTTGGGCATGCGCAGTGGAGCTCACCAGACGCCAAGATCACCATTGAATGTGTTTGGGAACCTGTACTTCATCCCCATCTGATACATGCCTCACCTGGTATATAGCTTTTAATTAAATGTGTGTTTGTTTTACTTTGGTTTTTGATTCAACTTGTCACATGATTATGGATTTATTATGCCATTTACACAATTATAATCATGACTGTGATGTCTGATTATGTACTATGATCTTATATTGCACTATTTGCATGCTGTACACATTTGCATATGCACTTTAGTAACATAGTAACATAGTTTGTAAGGCCGAAAAAAGACATCTGTCCATCCAGTTCAGCCTGTTTTCCTACAAGTTGATCCAGAGGAAGGCAAAAAAAACCCTGTGAGGTAGAAGCCAATTTTCCTCACTTTAGGGGAAAAAATTCCTTCCCGACTCCAATCAGGCAATCAGAATAACTCCCTGGATCAACGACCCCTCTCTAGTAACTATAACCTGTAATATTTTTACCCTTCAGAAATACATCCAGGCCCTTCTTGCACTCTTTTAGTGAACTTACCATCACCACCTCCTCAGACAGAGCGTTCCACAGTCTCACTGCTCTTACCGTAAAGAATCCTCTTCTATGTTTATGTACAAACCTTCTTTCCTCCAGATGCAGAGGATGTCCCCTCGTCACAGTCACAGTCCCCGGGATAAATAGATGATGGGAGAGATCTCTGTACTGACCCCTGATATGTTTATACATAGTTATTAGATCTCCCCTCAGTCGTCTTTTTTCTAAAGTGAATAACCCTAATTTTGATAATCTTTCTGGGTACTGTAGTCCACCCATTCCAGTTATTACTTTAGTTGCCCTCCTCTGAACCCTCTCCAGCTCTGCTATGTCTGCCTTGTTCACAGGAGCCCAGAACTGTACACAGTACTCCATGTGTGGTCTGACTAGTGTTTTGTAAAGTGGCAGGACTATATTCTCATCACGGGCATCTATGCCCCTTTTGATGCAACCCATTATCTTATTGGCCTTGGCAGCAGCTGTCTGACACTGGTTTCTACAGCTTAGTTTGCTGTTCACTAAAATTCCTAGGTCCTTTTCCATGTCAGAGTTACCCAATGCTTTACCATTTAGTATGTACTGGTGACTTGCATTATTCCTTCCCATATGCATAACCTTACATTTGTCAGTGTTAAACCTCATCTGCCACTTCTCTGACCAAGCCTCCAGTCTATCCAGATCCTGCTGTAGCAGTGCACTGTCCTCCTCTGTGTTAATTACTTTACACAGTTTAGTGTCATCTGCAAAAATTGATATTTTACTATGCAAACCTTCTACAATATCATTAATAAATATATTGAAGAGAATAGGACCCAATACAGACCCCTGTGGTACCCCACTAGTGACAGTGACCCAATCTGAGTATCTACCGTTAATAACCACCCTCTGTTTTCTATCACTGAGCCAGTTACTTACTCACATACAGACATTTTCTCCCAGGCCAAGCATTCTCATTTTGTATACTAGCCTTTTATGTGGTACCGTGTCAAATGTTTAATGTTTTTGGGTTTTTTTGCACTGGCTGTGATTTTTTTGAGATGATGTAATTGACTAATGATGTAATTGTCTGCACATGCACTTTACCTTTATATACTCTGCTTGCACTGTTGGTTGTTGCTTGTGAAAGGCTCAGTCGAGCTGAAACATCGCACGTCTCACATGGATAAATACATTTTGATTTGCCTTTTATTTGTTTGAGAGTGCTGCCTGATTTTTTTCTTTTTTTCTTTTTTTTTTCATTTGAAAAAATGGATTAATCTGTGAATTTTTTGAAGGTATAATAACTTGCACAGATTATTATTATTATTATCATCATTTTACCGGTTGCAGTAAAATCCACCCATATCACTTACAATCTTTATCATTCTTGATGGTTTTTCAAAAAAGTTTGTGGTCTGTGATCTTTCAATAAGATGTCCAGAAGGAAGAAGAAATAATCAGGTTGGCAACCCTAATACCACTGGACTCCACTGAATGTGACAAATGGTGGTGAGGTTGATAATGTAGATATATACCATTATATTTAATTTTGAAAAATGTTTAGATCTGAAAAAAATAAAAAACAAAGCCCAGGCAGCTCTGTGAAATTCCACTCTTTTATGTTATCTAATACGCTTCCTTCATTTGCCTCAGATTCCTTTAACTCTACAAATGGAGGGAGAAATGGAACAAAGATGTGTCATTTGCTTGTGGCTAGTCATTAAAGATATTGTCACTTGGATGGTTTCTTATGGTTAGACCAAGAAGTGTATCACCAAATGTCCTAGAACTGGAACCATGAGCAATCAGATTGAAGCAAGTGTTGATTGCTCAGCTGCTCCACCATACGTGAAGTGAAAGTCAACATGGAGACATTCATGGACTTTCCATGTAATGCATCGGTGCTCCAGTTGCTCCATCATAAGAGATGTTTTTCATAAATGTTCTTCACTAAAGCTAATTCTAAAAGTCCCAGATTAGGCAACTCCTTTATTTAATCTAATTTGTCTACTGTATTTACATGTTTGACTATTGTGAAAGTTACTGCAGGTCGTAGCTCCCTTGAACTTATGATATAAGCTATTTGAATTTCACTTGGTACCAGTCCCATTGGCTCTGCCTGTTTGTGATACATCGGAAAAGTTCAGCAAGCATTTAAGCACAGTCTGATGTATTATAGTGAAAATTCAGCTCTTGAAATCAATTTAACATATATCACTTGTTGTAGTTGGTTGTATAATATAAACCTACTATTAAATCCAATAAGTCATTCTCTGAATTATGTCTACTTTCTGTAAAAATGATTACATATGCATTGCAGTTTGACAGGTAAACTACTACAGGTGATTGCTGACATGTTGGGTTGCATAGCAATTTTAGAATGTGAAAGAAAAAAAATCTGTTCTGTCCTGTCTTCAGGCACCTCTAATTTAGAGCAAAAATCCGTTTCCTGTGAGTTATTACAGATTGCTGTTTGCCATTATTTTCCACCAGTTTAATCTTGTCTCCTGTCTTGTGCATTTTCTGTCTATGCCAGTTTATCCTACTTCCAAAATGTCTTGTGTAGCAGCAGTAAATCATTTTAAAGTAAGCTCCCAGAATGCCTGTAAATACTGTCAGTTCTACCTGATATTTTTGTCTAAGGTTATCCCATGCTTCTATTAACGACTTCAGAATTTGCAAGCCTTTTCACATGACTTTTAAACTTGTCAGAGTTTTGCTATTTCTTTTGTCAGAAATTAGTTAGAACAAATGAATTGAGGGCTTGAGGCGACAATTAATGGGATGTCATTTAATTACTGAATATGATTTGATATGTTGCATTTGGTTTTCCATAAGCCGCAGTTATTAATTACCTATCACTATCATTCATTTCATAAGTATGGCTAATCACAGTGCATTAGTGTCTGACAATTTATGTAGAATTCCAATACACAAGTATTTTAAGGAAAAGGGATCTTTTAAAAAGTGTTTTGTTTTTTAAATCAGTTACCATGTTGCATATGCATCGTATATAGTGTTCATCTTAAAATTTTATTTAACCTAAAACGGAAGCTGGCTTAGCTTCTCTAACTCTTGGAAATCAGCTGTTGACCACGGAAATCTGTCAGGATATACATTTCTTCTGCTACAATCTGCCAATATATTGACAGGGTGGGTCTGTCAGAGTGATCCATTCCTGAGTCTATAAATATATTCAGAATTCATAAATAAATATGTAGCGGCTCACCAGTTACAATGGTGGAGTGGAGGTGCTCCTATCAAGTGGCTATACCCGTAGCCACACAAGTTACTCTTAAATTAATATGCAAAGGTGATGGGCACACTCCAGATGAGGAGTGTGCCCATCACCTTTGCATATATTCAGAATTCAACTAATTGTTACTGTAAATAGGCAACAGGCTGGTCGGCACTAGAGATGAGAGAATTTTTCAAAAATTCGATTCGGCTGGTTCGCCGAATTTTCCGAAAAGATTCGATCAGAATAAATTTGTTGCGAATCACGTTAAAAAACGGCTACTTCCAGGCTGCAGAGAGCCTGGATAGTGGTGTAGAACACTGTACCTTGCAGTAAAACGCATAGGGGGTAGTGTTGAGCGAGCACTTCTGTGCTCGTATGCTCGGGTGCTCTGGCCGAGCACTCGAGCATAATGTTAGTCAATGGGACTAAACCAGGCACCCCCCGCTCGGAAGAGGGGAGGGTGTCTGGTTAATAGGAAAAGGTCAGAATTGCGACTTCTCCTCTTTTACTCCTTTCACTCGTAAAAGTATGCTAATTAACTCAATTTGTACGTATTTGCGTACAAATGCGTTCGCATTAGCATACAAATTCGTACGCTTTAGCATACAATGCGTAGCATTAGCGTACAAATCAACATTACAGTGAATGCCAGCATTGCGCTTGAGTACACTCGGTGTTCTACTGTGGTAGTGGAAGAATACTGGGAGCCAGTGTGACGCGCACATAACAAGCTTCTTAGAATTGCTGCACACTTTTATGTATTTGGGTAGTTAAGGGGCCAAAACTCACCAAACAACTCAAGTCTGAACTCAGCCTTACAGATCAATGTTAGCACCAGCTATAAAGAATCGTGCAGAGGCCCAAGATCCTACTAGAGCGCCAAAAGCGCACACCTTTTACACCAATTCACTGATTCCACATACATTTCGACAGAACCTGTTGTATTACATGCTTATACAAGCAGAGCCCCCCCAGACAAGTTGGAGATAGCAGTGGCAGCAGCATCAGCAGACTATAGAGTGGCACGACGACAGTGTGGCCAGGTGGCAGCAGCATGAGTAGGCCA
This sequence comes from Rhinella marina, assembly GCA_900303285.1. Lineage (NCBI taxonomy): Eukaryota > Metazoa > Chordata > Amphibia > Anura > Bufonidae > Rhinella > Rhinella marina. The sequence goes on along the minus strand of ONZH01012448.1, from coordinate 193,832 downwards.
CAGAGTGGCAGAATGACAGACCCTGGAAGTGGCAGCAACAGTGGAAGCAGTAGTACAATTTGGAGGCCACAGAGTGGCACAATTACCTAATTTTGATGTAGCGGCAGCTAGTAGACGGCATGTGGAGTCGGCGGCGGCGACAGCAGCATTAGGCCGGAGAGTGGCATGATGACATACCCTGAAGAGCAGACCGTACTAAAAAATTCTCGTCCTTTTGGTTAAGATCTACTGTCACATATGTTCTTATCAGTATCAGGGCTGGTTATGCCAGCGGATGGGAACGTAAGAGAGAAGAGGTGCAGTGAAGGCTCCAGCTTTGCCTCGACTGTGAAAAAATGTCAGTATTGACCCAAGACACCAAGAAAGTTCAGAGTTCCGTCTTGAGATCAAGCTGGCGGTCTGCAGGTAGCTAAGCTACCACCTGTGGGAACCCCTGCCTCTCGCCTCCCCCATGCTCATCGCTGAGAGTCCAGGGGGCCGGAATCGTTTACTTTTAAAACTTCGAGTGTTCAAAACAAACAGGGTTTCCTGTGTACTTGAGCTTTGAATTATGGAATAGGACTCTAGAACGTACCAAAAATTTATGACTGACATGCTGCTGCAGAGGAGAGTGGTACAGTAACAGCAGCTGCAAGAGGCAGCAGTCAAACAAATTTCAAGGCCACAGAGTGGCACCTTAACAGCAGCTGCAAGAGGAAGCAGTCGAATACATTTCAAGGCCACAGAGTGGGAGAGGCAGCAGGAGTCGTATTAATTTTAATGAGACAGAATGGCACAGTGACATACCCTGGGAGAGGCAGCAGCAGTCATAAAAATTTAAATGCAGCATACCGTAGAGTGGCACAATTACATAATTTGGACCTAGCGGCAGCTAGAAGACAGCATGTGGAGGTGGCGGCAGCAGCATCAGGCGACAGAGTGGCACAATTACAGACCTTGAAGTGGCAGCAGCATGAGTAGGCCACAGATTGGCACAATCAAAGACCCTAGAAGTGGCAGCAGCAGTGGTTAAAATTGGAAGGCGACAGAGTGGCAGAATGACAGACCCTGGAAGTGGCAGCAGCATGAGTAGGCCAAAGAGGGGCACAATGACAGACCCTGGAAGTGGCAGCAGCATGAGTAGGCCAAAGAGGGGCACAATGACAGACCCTGGAAGTGGTAGCAGCATGAGTAGGCCACAGAGTGGCAGAATGACAGACCCTGGAAGTGGCAGCAGCAATAGAAGTAGTAGTACAATTTGGAGGCCACAGAGTGGCACAATTACCTTATTTTGAGGTAGCGGAAGCTAGGAGACGGCATGTGCAGTTGGCGGCGACAGCAGCATTAGGCCGGAGAGTGGCATGATGACATACCCTGAAGAGCAGACCGTACTAAAAAATTATCTTCCTTTTGGCTAAGATCAACTGTAGCATATGTTCTTATCAGTATCGGGGCTGGTTATGCCAGCGGACGGGAACGTAAGACAGAGGAGGTGCAGTGAAGGCTCCAGCTTTGCCTCGACTGTGACAAAATGTCAGTATTGACCCAAGACGCCAAGAAAGTTCGGAGTTCTGCCTTGAGATCGAGCTGGCAGTCTGCAGGGAGCTGAGCTACTACCTGTGGGAGCCCCTGCTTCTCGCCTCCCCCATGCTCATCGCTGAGTGTCCTGGGGGCCAGAATCGTTTACTTTTAAAAATTTTGTTCAAAACAAACAGGGTTTCCTGTATACTTGAGCTAGCAGCAGTCGAATCTTTGTGTGCAGATGACAATAATGACCATGAAGCCCTTGCTTCACACGGCTCCCAAGTGCAATCGGCTACATAATCATCAACTACAGTTAGCTCTGTTTCCTGTATACCTGAGCTATGAATAATGGAATGGGACTACAGAACGTACAAAAAATTTACAACTGACATACTGCCGAGCAGAAGATCCAAAAAATTTGAATCAATTTTGAGGCCACAGAGTGGCACAGTAGCAGCAGCTGCAAGAGGCAGCAGTCGAATACATTTCAAGGCAACAGAGTTGGAGAGGCAGCAGGAGTAGTACTAATTTTAAAGAGACAGAATGGCACAGTGACATACCCTGGGAGAGGCAGCAGCAGTCAAAAAAATTTAAATGCCACATACTGTAGAGTGGAACAATTACATACTTTGGACGTAGCGGCAGCTGGGAGACAGCGTGAGTAGGCGGCGAACGCAGCAGCATCAGGCCACAGAGTGGCACAATTACATAGTTTGGAGGTATCGGCAGCTAGGAGACGGCGTGTGGAGTCGGAGGCAGCAGCATCAGGCTGGAGAGTGGCACGGTGACATACCCTGAAGAGCAGACCGTAAAAAAGAATACTTGGCCTTTTGGTTAAGATGACCTGTAGTACATGTTCTCATCGGTATCGGGGCTGGTTATGCAAGGGAACGTAAGGCAGAGAAGGTGCAGTGCAGGCTACAGCTTTGCCTTGATGTTGGCAAAATTGCAGTGTTGACACAGTGCGCTGAGAAGTTCCATCTTGAGATCGAGCTGGCGGTCTGCAGGGAGCTGAGCTACTACCTGTGGGAGCCCCTCCCTCTCGCCTCCCCCATGCTCATCGCTGAGTGTCCCGGGGGCCAGAATCGTTTACTTTAAAAAATTTGAGTGTTCAAAACAAACAGGGTTTCCTGTATACTTGAGCTAGCAGCAGTCGAATCTTTGTGTGCAGATGACGATAATGACCATGAAGCCCTTGCTTCACCCGGCTCCCAAGTGTAATCAGCTACATCATCATCAACTACAGTTAGCTCTGTGTCCTGTATACTTGAGCTATGAATAATGGAATGGGACTACAGAACGTACAAAAAATTTACGACTGACATACTGCCGAGCAGAAGGTCCAAAACATTTGAATCAATTTTAAGGCCACAGAGTGGCACCGTAACAGCAGCTGCAGGAGGCAGCAGTCGAATACATTTCAAGGCAACAGAGTTGGAGAGGAAGCAGGAGTGGTACTAATTTTAAAGAGACAGAATGGCACAGTGACCTACCCTGGGAGAGGCAGCAGCAGTCAAAAAAAATGTAAATGCAACATACCCTAAAGTGGCACAATTACATACTTTGGACGTAGCAGCAGCTGGGAGACAACGTGAGTAGGCGGCAGCTGGGATGCAGCAGTATCAGGCCACAGGGTGGCACAATTACATAGTTTGGAGGTAGCAGCAGCTGGAATACAGCGTGTGGAGGCGGCGGAAGCAGCAGCATCAGGCCACAGAGTGGCACAATTACATAGTTTGGACATAGCGGCAGCTGGGAGACAGCGTGTTGAGGCGGTGGACACAGCATGAGTAGGCCACAGAGAGGCACAATTAGATAGTTTGGACGAAGCGGCAGCTGGGAGACAGCGTGTGGAGGCTCATGCTGGGACGCAGCATGAGTAGGCCACAGAGAGGCACAATTACATAGTTTGGACGTAGCGGCAGCTGGGACACAGCGTGTGGAGGCGGCGGACGCAGCAGCATCAGGCCACAGAGTGGCAAAATTACATAGTTTGGAGGTAGCAGAAGCTGGGACACAGCATGTGGAGGTGGCAGCTGGGACGCAGCAGTATCAGGCCACAGAGTGGCACAATTACATAGTTTGGAGGTAGTGGCAGCTGGGACACAGCATGTGGAGGCAGCGGACGCAGCAGCATCAGGCCACAGAGTGGCACAATTACATAGTTTGGAGGTAGCGGCAGCTGGGGATAGCGTGTGGAGGCGGCAGCAGCAGTATCAGGGCACAGAGTGGCATGATGACATAGCCTGGAGGTGACAGCAGTAGCAGCATGAGGAGACCTGATTGTTGAGGTGGCAGCAGCATCAGAAGGCTACATATTGGGTCAGTGACAGAGTGGAGAGGTGGGTGGCAATACCAGTCACTGGTAAAGATGCTGGGTGGTAGAAGGAGCAGCTGGTAGATGTGTGGCATCAGGCGGGTGGCCTGAAGAATACAGCGAGGGTCCAAGAGGGTGGAGAGCCAGAAGTCATCCCTCTGCCGTATGGTGACTATTCGGCTGTCACTACATAAGCAAGTGAGCATGCATTGGGCCATTTGCACAAGTGACTCGGAGGGACTCCCTGCCTCCAACTCCACTGTATACTGCCATGGTGTCTCTGGGTCATCTGCCTCATCTTCCTCATCTCCATCTACCTCCTCTGGCTGCTCCTGCTCCTCCTCTTCTGTCAACTGGGTAGAAAAACCACTAAATGCGTGTGCTCCAATGTCCTCCTCCTCCTCCAGTTCAGCCCCCACCGGACTCGTGTGGCCGTGAGATGCAGTCTCCACGTCTCCAGTCCCCTGACCAGAAAGATTTTGCAGCATCTATTCCAGGACATGAAGCAGTGGAATGACGTTGTTCATACCGTAGTCCTGGCGACTGACAAATAACGTGGCCTCCTCAAAGGGCCTGAGCAAGCGGCAGGTGGCACACATGAGCTGCCACTGGCTGACATCAAAATTACACAGGGGAGTACTCCTGTCCGCTTGGATCATTAAGAAATCATTTATGGCCTTTCTCTGTTCGTACAGTCGGTCCAACATATGGAGGGTAGAATTCCAACGGGTGGAAACGTCACATATCAGCCTAACGCCATTCCGCCACTGCAGCTCAAGGAGGGTGTGCTTGGTGGTGTAGGAATGGCTGAAGTGCATGCAAAGTTTCCTGGCCATTTTTAGAATGTTTTGCAGTTGGGTATAAGACTTGAGGAACCGTTTGACAACCAGATTAAATACGTGCGCCATGCAGGGCGCATGGCTCAGCCCTCTTTGGCGCAGCGCGGACACCATGTTCTTTCCGTTGTCTGTCACCATGGTTCCGATTTTTAGTTGTCGCGGAGAAAGCCAACAATCGATTTCTTCTTTCATGACGCCGAGTAGTTCCTCCCCTGTGTGACTTCGTTCACCCAGGCAAACCAGGCAAAGAACTGCGTGACACCGCCGTGCCCTGCACATGTGGTACGCTGGAGGAGCGCTATGACTTGGCCCTGCAGTGGAGGCTGAGGTGGTGGAGAAGGAGCCGGACATTAGCGCAGGATCAGCAGTTTGAAAACGAGGAGGAGAAAGTGGCGTCACCAGTTCAAGTTGCTCGTGTGGCTGGGCAGGAAGCACATTGACCCAGTGGGCCGTAAAGGACATGTACTGTCCCTGACCGTAGTTGCTCCACACTCCACACGTTGGCGCTACCGTGCACTTTGGCAGACACCGACAGGCTCAAGGACTGGGCCACCTTCTCTTCTACATATTTGTGTAGGGCTGGGAATGACTTTTTGGCAAAGAAATGACAGCTTGGCACAAGCCATCACTTCTCTGAACGGTGCAGAGTCCACCAGTTGAAAAGGGAGGGACTGCAGCACGAGCAACTTGGACAGGAGCACGGTGAACTTCTGCACTGTAGGATGGCTGGACGCATACTGCTGTCTCTTTGCAATCGCCTCGGTGAGCGACTGCTGCCGTAATGAGTGGCTATGAATAATAGGAGGAGGAGCAGAAGCATCTGGAGCGGTAGATGATGAGAGACAGCTCCCTTCGGCAGAGGTGCTGGAGCTTTGACTGCCTGAAATGGGATGCGTGCCACTGGGTGATGCTGCTGTTGCTGCTGCCGACTGGACCGCCACATCTGAGCCACGGTTCTCCCAGGCCACTTTGTGGTGACACTGCATATGTTGGCGCAGGGCCGTGGTGCCAACATTAGCACCCTGGCCACGCTTCACTTTCTGACCACAGATTCTACATATAGCCATGTTCACCTTCTCAGGTGTCTTAACAAAAAACTTCCACACCGCCGAGTAGGCAATGTTAACACCAACACTCGGCATTGTCAGAGTAGTACCTCCGCTGCCTGGCTGAGCCTCTGCTCCGCTCTTTTCAAGGCTGGAAAACACCTGCAAAGAGTGCGGTCTGCCCCATGCCCGTTTGGCTCCCGACCTCGCACTGCTGCCACTACGCTGACTCCCACCCACACTACCGACTTGCTGGCTGCACCGCTGCCTGATGCGCAAGCTGTCAGTCTCATCTGCAGATGACGATAATGATGATTAAGCCTTTGCTTCACCCGGCTCCCAAGTGCGATCGGCTACATCATTATCAACTACAGTTTGCACGTTGCTAATGTCCTCCTCAACTGTCTCTGTGTACAAAGCCTGACCGCTCTCAACATCACCTCCCACTACACTCTCCTCATCAATACTTGACCGCCTACTGGAAGGAGTGGATTTCTGCCCCACCTCTTGGCTTCCTAGTAGCTGCTGACTGTCCTAAAGTATTTCTTCCTCGCTGTATAGTGGCTCAGAGCCCAAAGCATATAGTACTTCTCTGGCTGAGGGAACCGAAAAGGACAGAGGCAGGTTGAGGACAGGTGAGGGTAGTGGAGGTGCTCCAGGCCCATGCCAACTAAGGGTTGTATCTGACGAACCCACCAACTCTTTGTTTGGGGTGTCAGATGTCATCTGGGAGGAAGTGGATGACCGAGTCAACCATTCAAGAATCGCTGGGTTGGTGGTCAAAACACGACCGCTAGATGGCACCGGTAGCTCTGGTCTCGCCAAGTGACCCCTAATGCCACGTCCCCTTCCTCTGCTGCGACCTGTGCCTATTCCAGAAACATTTGTGCCACTGCCCCTCCCCTGTGAAGGGCCTGTCATCTCTCTGTCTGACATACTACCTTACATTGTAAGGTAGTCAGTGAATATCATTTAAAAAAATATATATATATCTCAGTTTGTGGGGTGGTTAGTTTCAAAAAAGTATTTTAGGCCTCATTCGCCATCCAAGCAGAAAAGTGTTGTATAGCTGTAGGTAGTCAGTGAATATCATTTAAAAAAAAAAATATATATATATATATATATATATATATATATATATATATATATATATATCTCAGTTTCAAATAAAATACTTATTTGAAACTAACCACCCCACAAACTGAGATATATATATATTTATTTTTTTCAAATGATATTCACTGACTACCTTATAACAATGTCACGCTTTTCTGCTCGGATGGCGAATGAGCCCTAAAATACTTATTTGAAACTAACCACCCCACAAACTGATATATATATATATATATATATATATATATATATATATATATTTATTTATATATTTATTTATTTATTTATTTATTTATTTTTTAAATGATATTAACTGACTACCTTACAACAATGTCACGATTTTCTGCTTGGATGGCGAATGAGGCCTAAAATACTTATTTAAAAGTAACAATGACAACCCCACAAACTCAGATTCACTATTTTTTTTTTAATGATATTCACTGGCTACCTTACAGCAATATCACGCTTTTCTGCTTGGATGGCGAATGAGGGCTAAAATACTTATTTGAAACGAACCACCCCACAAACTGATAGATAGATAGATAGATATTATTTATTTTTTTTTTATTTTTTTTTTTTATATTCACTGACTACCTTACAACAATGTCACACTTTTCTGCTTGGATGGCGAATGAGGCCTAAAATACTTATTTGAAACTAATCACCCCACAAACTGAGATTTTTTTTTTTTTAAATGATATTCACTGACTACCTTACAACAATGTCACGCTTTTCTGCTTGGATGGCGAATGAGGCCACAAATACTAACACTAACACTAAATACTTAAAACTAACACTAACAACCCCACAAACTGAGATTCACTATTTTTTTTTATTTTTTTTTTAAATGTACCCCTAAACAAGACTCTGACCCTCTTTCACTGCACTGCACTGCAAAAAAGTGACACTAGTGGTGCTTCTTTGCATAAAGCACCCCAAAACAGCCTTCAGAAGACAGTGCTGTACAAGAGGCTAACCCCTATGCCCACTCACTGCTGCTGCAGTGTATATGGATAGTGATTCATTGCCTGATTTTCTGTCCACAAATCGTCCCCCTCCTATCCCTGCAATTCAGGTTATCTATCCCTGATCTCTTTTCTTGTATTTTGAAATGTTTTCCTATCACTTGCCCTATCTCTCCTGACATCTGTCTCTGGACTAACATGAATAGCAAATGGCGCTTTCCAGCGCTGCAGAGCTATTTATAGGGCTGTGACATCACAGGACCTGGCTGGCTGCTGATTGTCTACATGTCTGCATGTGATCACATTGTGGGCATTTACTTCTTAGTTCCAGAGATCCTTCCCCCATGGCATGCCATGTGCTTGCGGCCATTTTAGAAAAAAAAAAAAAAAGATCGTTACTACAAATCGCCAGGAAATTCGCATTTGTTGCGAATCGAATTTTCCATTAAATTCGTAACAAATTCCACTTCGTCAGCTTCGATTCGCTCATCTCTAGTCGGCACACACGTATGTGCCATCTTAGCTAATCTGCCATAATGTAGTGGGATAGATATCATGGGGGCTCAGTGGTTAGCACTGGTGCCTTGCAGCGCCGGGTTCCTAGGTTCGAATCTGACCAAGGACAACATCTACATGGAGTTTGTGTGTACTCCCCATGTTTGCATGGGATTCCTCCCACGCTCCAAAGACATACTGAATTTTTTTTTACAAGTTTTTTTTTTTTTTTCAGCATCAAAATGCAAGGAAAAGTATACATATGTGGTATCGAAGGGATTTGTACTGACCTGGAGAATGAAGTCAGTTTTACCACATAATGAATGCTGAAAAAACAGTGGCAAAATTGCTTTTTTACCAATTCCACTACCTTTGGAATTTTTTTCCACTACAATCTATGCAATATTAAATGGTGTCGTTGGAAAGTACAACTTATTCCTCAAAAGATAAGCCCTCATACGACTATGTGAATGGAAAAATAAAAAAGTTATGGCTCTGGGAAGATGGGGAACGAAAAACAAAAACGCAAAGTCAAAAAAAACCTCAGGGGTACAAAAGGTTAACTACAAAGAATTAGCAGATTAACAGGGATTAATAGATAAATATCTGCAGGTCTAGGCATAGTGGTGAGGTTAAAGGGTTAAATCTTTTGTTGTCAAGGGTGGTGAAAGTCACTGGTTATATCCTTGTATGGTTTAGTGGTGGTCTAGTACAGTTAAGAACTCATTTATAAAGAAATATATACCACTTTTTGGCTTATTTAAGGAACAGATTTTGTCCCAAAACTTGTTACTCCCTTGTTACTTGTTACTGTTATTCCCCACTCATGCCACTTTTATGAGATAGTGGAAAAAGGGGGGGTGGACGGGGAAGAGGGCAAGCCGGCCATCACGTCTCATTTTCCATTTTCTACGCCAGTTTATTGCGTGGAAAAGGGTCTTAAACTACACCAGCAAAGGAGCTGGCATAGTTTAAACCATGTTGCATGGCCAGTGGAACCAAGTGCCTGCGCCTCTACATAACTTTCGTGCATCTGCCACAAGTGCATGGGGATTAAGACCAGCATATAAATCTCCGGTCTTAATAAATGACTACCTTAATTGTTAAATTCTCAGTGATACAGGACAATTAGGGACTTTATGGGTAAATGCCTGGTAGTCAACTGTCAAATCCTAGGTGATCTTGGGTAGCTGAGGGGCTAATGATCTGTAGTGGTCTAGGATCACCTACAGTAAAGGCAGAGACTATAATCAGCTTGGGGCTGGCTTGGATGTGGAGACTCGGAGATCCCCAGTTTCTCACTGTTTAACCTCTATGCAAGAATACTGACTTCACTTCTGGAGATCCACAAGTCACATATGTAGAATAATTGCAGCCTGGCACAGGAGTAGCAGGTGATGATGTATATAGTGATTAGGAAAAACACCTAGGCATCAAATCCAAAGATCGGGGCAGAAGAATAGTCAGGAATATCCAGGTGTCGGAGCGAGGCAAACCACCATTATCAGACAGAAAATCCAGAAATCAATGCAAGAGAATAAGACTACTTTCACACGAACGTTGTGTTTTCCGGGCCGAAAAATGCGGGCCTACGTTTCCGTATACATGTGAATTGTCCCGTTTGTAATCCGCAATATGTCCTTTGTTCCGCAAAAGACGGACGTCGTGTTTCTGTATGTTTTCCGTTTTTTGCGGACCGCAAAAAAAACGGAAGGTGTAATTTGAATTCTTTTACTTGGCTACACCCCCTCAAACAGGTATATGAGGTCACCTGAGTGTTTTTTGGCCATTTTCTGTTGGTTTTGGGAGCATACCGGGGTTGCTTAGTTGGCATTGTTAGCTTCGCAGTTTCTGGCTTTCTTTCCACATGGATGAAGACTTTGATGATGAGGTTCTTCTGCACTGGCATCTTTTTCTGCGATTTGGCCAGCATTCATCTGTGCTGGTTGAGGAACCGAGGAGGAGGCGACTATGGGTTCATTCCATTGTTGCTCAACGGTACAGGAAGGGCTATTTTCACACCCTCTTCACTGACCTTCTTCAGCACCCGGAGAAGTTCTTTGGATTCTGTTGCATGTCAGCATGGCATTGCTATTCGGGAACTTTATGCTGACTTCTTTATCAGCCCCGAGGGGGCATTGTCGTGGAAGATGGATGCAATTCGTGGTACCATTTGAGTTCTTTGGTGCTCTTTATTTATTTTTATTTTTTTAAGATAGATATTGATATACGTTATTTGTTAGTTAGTGTAGGGACTCGCAAGAGACAGAGGACCCTTGACGCGGCTTGCGGGCTGAGGTTTTTATGGAAAAGATGTGAATTTGGCTTTAAAGAAAAATATATAAAAACATCACTTTTGACATTTGTGTTTTCAAAAAAAACCTTCTAATACCTCTTTTTATCTGAAAAATAGGGAATTTAAAATAGTTTTTCTACAATCTTTCTGTAACATATGTTGCCGACACTATATAGTATTTAATAATGACTATTAGGTTACTAAATTTCAATACGTAAATGTGTGAAGAATTTCATCACATAAGGATATACGGGACTTCATCAAAGTCCAATTATCTTAACGGATTTTGTTTGTGGGCAATTTTGAGCCCATAGCTGTACCTTAAATGTATTTAGATTTGGATATTTATTTTTATGTTTGTCTAATGTTTTTTTGTGTTTGTTTTTTAGGAAAATGTTATTGAAAAAAGGTAAGTATAGCATGTACATATTTAGTCCAATGGCATCTAAAAGATTTTGACAAGTTAAGTGATTAATTCAATGTGAATTGTTATAAACAAAGTAATAAATACACAACAACATTTCACACTTAGTATGCCAACCTGTGGCAACATTTAAATAAAATGTTACTTTTCCTTCAAGTTCGAAACATAAAAATAGTTTAAATAATACAAATTAAAATCAGACACCAAAAATTAGGGGTCCAATAACTCTCTATTAAAGGAATGTGGGAGCATGCTAGATGTTGCCCACGAACATTAGCTCCATCTGAGACGGAAGATGAAGATGGACATTTCTTTGCTCCTACCCATAAAGAATTTGCTCCATAGAGCCCAATCTTTGTGGCTGCCCATAGGGGGCTTGCTGGCCATATCGGGGCTGCTGACCATAGGGGGACTGCTGAGGAGGAGGTGTACTTCCAAGGAACTGTTGCCGGACATTGTTGATTAAATTAACAATGTCCCCAGGGTATTGCGATGTAAACATCTGCAATACCATGGCCAGAGACGCCATACAGGGACTCTGTTGTTGGGGCAGAACCATTTTCATTAACAGTGCCAGCCCCTTCAACATTGTAATTTCAGGCCCCTCAGTCCTCTTCTGGGATAGGTACTCTATAACCTGACTATCCACAAACTCATGGGTACCTATCCCAGAAGAAGCCTGATGGGCAGTACGGTGCCTCCGGGGCGGCAGGGTCCTTGGAAGCACCTCTGGACTTGTGGGGACTGCTGCAGATGATGTAGGTTGATCCTCCACTTGTGAAGCTTCCTCCTGCGACACCTGGGGAGTAGTTTGATCAGCTTCCGCCACATCTGCAGGCTCCCCCTCAGCATCATCCAGACTGTCCACAGTTCTAAAAAGAAAAAGAAAAAAAATAAGATAAACATATGTAATAAAAATGCAAAGAAATTGATAAAATATGACGGCTAACATGAAAATTGGGCTACATGCCCCTAATAAAAATATAGTCAAGCAAATGTAACATATAGTAATGTATGTAATATAGTATAGTAGTATGTAGTATAGTATGTACATATAGTATATAATATATAGTCAAAACACACATGGAGGACTGTGTACAGTTATGTTCTCCTGTAAGCAAGTCCCAAATAGCAGAGCTTTACAGTGTTCATAGTTGTTAAATTTAACTTATTACAGGAATGGTAGGACTACAACACCACAATAAAGAGTTTACAAAAAGCATAGTCTGTTTTAAAATAGGACTGTAGGGAAATGTAATAACAATGTATATATTTATCCATGGTCAGCACAGAAATATCAACCATTCTTCACTTTATCCCCAGGACTGTGAGTGTGACGAGGGGAATTCCTCTGGCTCAGGAGGAAAATCATTTTCTACACAAACATAGAAGAGGATTCTTAACGGTAATAGCATTAAGACTATGGACTCTTTACTGTAAGAGCAGTAAGACTATGGAACTATATACATGATGAGGTGTTTTTAATCATTAAAGAAGAACTCCCGACAAAAATTTTATTCGATGTCCTGCTAGAAATGTACATGATGTAATCTGTAGTGAATGTCATTTTCTTACCAGTGTCTGAATTTTTGACGTATATCATCCTGAAGTTTCTTATCCGTGTCATGTGACCAGCAATTAGACCCACTAACTCACACATAGACTTATGTGTGGACAGGAAGTCTAATTCTCTATGTATTCATATGAGACTGAAAGTAAGGCTCCCATAGGAATGATTAGAGCAGTTACTGGCTTTCTGTCCTGGGTCAGTTGGAGGTCAGGGAGTTGGTCACATGACCCAGCTACAATAAGAAGAGAGGTTTTTACTCAAAGAAACAGTCAATGATAAGAAAATGACAATCACTACAGATTATATCATGTACCTTTCTAACAGGTCAGAGAATAAATTTTTTTGCGGGAGTTCTTCTTTAAAGTACAAGAGTTCTATTGGGGCCTGTATGTCTTTCTTGACAATAACAATAATAAATGGGGCAGGTACTACAGAGGGATAAGTGATGCAACCATTTTTTCGTTTTCTGTGATTTTATTTTATAATCATTTTTGGCCGCTCAAGTTAATTTTATTTTGTCACAGGTGTTTATTGGCTTCCACCGTCAATTTTGGGTGCTAAATGTGTGCCCATGGTGGTTCCACCAAACAAACATGATTATCACAAACACTACTACATTGCCCTATTTGACATGACATAACAGAAATTAAATGACTTTGATGCATTTTAAGAAAGAAATACTCACGGCCTCAAATTCAACACTGGACGCAAAAATTAGAGTTGTTGGGTATAAAGATAGGGCCGCTTGCAAGAGGCCCCATCCCCACTGCGGCCCTGCTCCATCAGCTCGCGGCGGTATTGGTCCCTGCAGCTTGCCCATCTGGTTTTTGCCTTCTTAACTACAGATACATGATTGAAAAAGGGAAAAAAATAATATATGTCCATGTGTGTCATAAAAGTGCAACAATAGCTGTGTTTGTACAATATAAAGAGCCAAAAACAAAAGGATATACATATGTATATTAAAAAGATGTGTAAAAAGAAGGGATCCATTAACATATGACTGTTGTTGAAAAGGACAATAAATGGCTGTTAAAAAAAAAAAACTGTACTAAAAATAAACCCATAAAACTCTCTTCACTATATACGAATTTAAGGAACCAGCCATTAATACCAAGTTATTAACACATGTGTCCTGTTATATTTAGAATAATGAAGCATGATTTTACGCATACAGAACATTATACATGAAAACACTCAACAGCATGGCGTACATGTACGTGACTGGTCCTTAAGTGACTTAAAGCCATGATGCACATTTTAATAATAGCTCATTTAAAAAAGCCTTAAGCATCCTTTCCAACAGTGTGTGGTGTGTGATTTGTACCAAGAACAAACCAAAAAAATGCTATGGTATACGATACTACTAAACACAACACTTGGCGACGCTTAACATGGGTCACGACAAAAGTAACATGATGTTCGACCCTTGGCATCAGCTTTATGCCATTCTGAAGGCCTCATAGACTTGGTCACTTCAGCCCAGGAGTCATCCTTCTTCTGGCGGTCATGGTACGCCTCACTGTCCCATAACTCTGGCCTCTCTTCAATTAGGGTGATCAGGCTTTCAACATCCCAACGGAACATGTTTGGACGTTTTTTTAGGTCCCGAAAACACTTGCCTGCCTGATCACAAATGCTCCTCAGAAATGCAAGGCCTATAAACCACTTCCTGATTTGTGTAATAAAACGGTCACATGGTATAGAAAACAGGTGTCTGGGACATTGGTCCGCAAAAAATGCGGATAACATACGAATGCTTTAGTTATGCATGCGCAATTTTTGCAGACCTATTGACTTCTATGGGTCCGCAAAACGTGTTTCGTGGGCAAGAATAGGACATGTTCTATTTTTTTTGCGGGGCTACGGAACGGGCATACAGATGCGGACAGCACACAGTATGCTCTCAGTATTTTTTGCGGACCCGTAGAAACGAATGGGTCCGCATTTTTCATGTGAAAAATGGGAATCGGAGCCCGCAAAAAATACTGTCGTGTGAAAGAGGCCTAATCAGAAATGCCCAGGAGTCATAGGTAAGAGACTAGTCAGCTGATAAGATGTAAAGCAACAATACAGCCAAAGCACAGAACTAGGGGTAAATCACCTCCACGCGATCCCAAAATGCCATAAATCTCCATAGGCTTAAAAAAAGACTAATCTACAAAATATGCCTGAAACTTTAAATAAATTTCCATATTGAATTGCATTATGGTGTGATGTCATAAACTGGAGAATAGGCATAAATACAGTAGTATAGTCAGGGAAAAACTACTGTAGTCAGGCAGTACAGACAAAGAAACAGATCCAGGCTGCTCCCATGCTACTGTACATTTTTTTGTGTTTTTTTTGTACCCCCTCTGATGTCACTTCCTCTGTAGATCAATATGAAAAAAGCCATGGTTAAAAAAAAACTCAATGTAAAAATGCCATATATGTGCAACACATATTTTTTTCAAGCAGGCTAAAAAAGCAATTAATGTATATGGGACAAAAGCAATATAAAAAGAAAAAACAACCCAAGCGCATGCTGCATTTAACAAAAAGGCATTGAACCAAAAAACATAACAAAAATGAAGAAAAATACTACTAAAAAAACTAGTTTATTCTGCATTTAATAATTCCCCTAGACTGACAGTCAACTTCTGGGTGTGGCAATTTTTGCTTATAAAAGAAAAAAAAACACTGCAAAGATTCCAGGAAAAAATATGTATGAAACATCCTTATAACAGTTTTTTTGGAATAATATGCAGGTGGTTTAAATAGAGCTCCCAAACCGTTGATTGGCCACACTATGGCTTTCAGAAAATTGCAACACAAAAACAAGATTTAATCTTTTTAAAAATGTTTTTACTGTGTAAAACTACAAAAACAAAACAAAAATTAGACATTAATGGTATGGCTGAAGGTTTTACCATGTCCCTCACAGTCCCCTGATCTGAAATTCATTGAAAATCTGTGGATAGATCTCAAAAGAGAAATAAATGCAAGATGGCCCAGGAATTTCACAGAACTGAAAGAGTTTTGCAAGGGAAATGGATGAAAATAGATGAAAAAATAAACTATTCTTGGCTGCCTACAAAGAGTGTTTAAAAGATGTGATACTTACCAAAGGAGGTGCTACTAGGTACTAACCATGCAGGGTTCCCAAACTTTTGCTTTGGACCATTTTCCTTTTTTGTTATTTGAAAATGTAAAAGATGAAAAGAAAAATGTGTTATAAGGTGTTATAAAAAGCAAACATTGTTCAGTTTGCCATTTTTTTTCTCCACTGCATTGAGATTACTGGTCACAAATTTCTGATTTTGGCTAGACTAAGTATTACACCTGATTACAACAGTTGACAGAGCAGTAGAATGTTTTCTTAATTATAAGTGCTGCGTTTTTCACTCTAATACCAGTCTTCCTTACTCTACACTGGGCTTGAAAGAGACTCGTTAGGTTTGCTAGTCAGGATTATACTTATATTTTATTGAATGTTATCAGTGAATGCAGTTAGGCAAACAATAAAATGTTAAAATGCCTATTTCTAGCCATCAGTGAAGATTCCAAAGAGTAAAGCTACTGTAGATTCTTAGAGTTTTGTATAAATCCTATTTCAATAAATAGTATGTTATGTGCAACTAGAAATTTTATATACATTATCTAGAGTTCCTCACTAGTATGTCACATTTTGTCACATCTACGACTGACCTCTGTGCATCTTTTCTATTTGATTTCCCAGGTTTTTTTTCCCCTTTGGAAGGGTGAGGAAATGAGTGTCAGTAAACCAATATGTCCTGTGAGGTCTTTTCTCTGATTTAATCAGTAACATGTTAAAACAAGAGTCTTGTTAAATAGAGGTAGTTTTTGAGAAGTGGTAAGTTAAGAAAAACAATGATTAAATCAGATCACGTACTTCAGGTTAACAAAGAATAAGTACCAATGTTTATACAGTAAACAAGTAAAATATGATTCCTCTTCTCAAGACATATACATTTAATTCATATTTGTAATTTGTATGTTTTCCATCTCCAGTTCATCCTTTCTGTGAACTGATGCCCAGAACACTCCATATTTCAGATCAGACTACACCAAAGCTTTATAAAGTGGTAATATTATAGCAATGTTTTGGCAATTTGCTTGGACGAATCACGTAAAACTGATCCCGTGCCATTTTACATTGAAAATTGCCAAATAAAACAGCAAGGAGAGGGCTTGCATTGATTGACTCAAAGGCTGACAGACAGCCATGAGCCAATCAAGGGCAGGATTTTGGAGGGTTCTGCAGCCTTTGAGCTAGAATGACACAATTCTAAGTGCAGCTTGCAATCTAAAAGCATATGGTTAGCTGTGTGTGCCAAAAAGCAATTACAGACACAATCTAGTAATCAATATGTGGTAGGTATAGTATAGGGACATATTTATGTACATATTTATTTATGTAGATCAAGGTTTTATAGGGAGGAAGGGACTGTTCACTCAGAGTCAATAGAGATTGCTATGGCCAGTGAGTGTGGAACTACAGTGCCAACAAACCAGTTTGATACTGTGCTAGACCTAAGGACATTGTCCTGGTGGTCCCCTAGTATTCACCAATTTAAGTTAGCCACCCTGCCGCTACCTTTTGAAATATTCCAATTGTGGTTGGCAGCTGACCAACTGGGGTCAGAGACACTGATGCAAAGCGCTGAAGGAGCAGGCAACACTTGTAGTCAGGAAATAAGCTGGGCAGGCAGTGTTCATGTGAATATGAAAAACAGTTTCTAGGTCAGGACAGGCAACAGAAGGTCAGTGTCAGTACACAAGCAGAGGTCAGAACATGGGCAGACAAACCAAACAACACACCTACACTGGTTACTGCAGTATCAAAAATCCAGGTAGCACTCCATGCATGATCTTTAATTGTACCCAAAGCAACATTTCAGCTCAGTGTGACCCTTTCTCAAGCATGAGAAAAGCTCACACAGAACAGAAATGCTGCATCAAGAGTACAAAAAATTATCATGCATGGAGTGCTACCTGGAGTTTTGGTATCATATTATATACAGTAGATATGTGAACCAATGTCTAGGAAGGTGTGCACCATTTATACATAGTGCTGCTTTATCTTTTTTTTTTTTTTTTTTTTACACTGATTACTAGGGAGATAGGAAACCTACTGCTCAGACACCCTCCGACAGGAGAAGGTATCGAAATACCCTCAATTAGCCAGCCATTGTCTGGAGGAAACTAGGATGTGCACAGTGGCTATAAAAGCCAGTAAGTATGCACGCTCTAGAAACAGGCCAGGAGGTCTTCACTGAAAAGCACAGGATGCCAAAATCACATGAGACTTTGTTGGCCCTTGGGCAGTGGAGGTCAAGCAGCTCTGGGCCATTGACAGAGGAGGAGAGGAGGAGAAGAGGGTTGAGTCACATGGCACCCATGCGCACTTGAAGTAGGGGGTCATCAGCGGGCATGGGCTGAAATTGCAACACAGTTGCTTGCATTTGAGAAGTTCATATTGCACTGTAAATTCTGGAATCAAAATCCTGCAACAACCATAATTTGTCCGTATATAAACAGACAGCCTTTTTTGTAAACACCTCAAGTTTCCACAGTTCATAAGTGTTTTATAGGCTTATTGCCATCAATTCCAGTATCTGCATCAATAGCATATATTCTGATGAAAACATATTGGGGGTCATTTACTATTCTAAAATACTAAGCGTATTTCAGGCGCAGATGGCGAAACAATGGTTAGTTGGACCGCTAGCTGCAACTTCGCTGCACTCACGGCAGGTCCAAAATTGTGGACGTGGCAAGGGCGGGGAAGTGGACACACCAACAGGCCCATCTCATTCAACATTTTCTATGCCTGTTTTAGGTGTACAAAATGGTCTAAATGTAGGACACCTCGGAAGCTGTCTTATGTTTAGAATAGGCACTGGATGCGCCGAAGTTATAGAGAGGCCTGCGTCTCTTCATAACTGGGGCGGATCCACCACCAGCTGGTGGGCCATAACTAAAACCGCCATTTAAAATAACAGTTTTAAAAAATGTGCCCCATTGTATTGTGTGAAGATAGTCTGCAGTTTTAGTGCTGCAATAACCGCAATTAATTGAGCAGTTTCATTTCACACATTGTATTTCATAAAGATACCCTGCAATTTTAATAAACTTTGCACTAGAGATGAGTGAACAACTCGAGGTTCAGTTCAGACCTGAATTGATTCGAACCGAATCAAAGTGGCTCCAATTGCCCAGAAAATTGGTATATAACACCTTCTAGTCTCCTAGGACTCAGAATTTTTAGGAAAACTAATATCCTTTCATTTATTTTTTATGATTTTTTCTTTTTCCCTCCCCCTCCCCAAGCTCTCAAATGCAATGACAGCAATAGTAAATCATGTTTGAGTGACACTAACATAAAATGAACATTTGACGGCACTAACATATAGTGTGTTTAAAAACTTACCGTGCTGGTATAAGTGTTATGTGCAGTTTTACACAACAAAAGCATTTTTGAAAAAAAAAATCATGTTTTTGAATCTCCATTCTCTGAAAGCCATATTTTTTTACATTTTTATGCCAATCGTTTTGTGTAGGGGCTCTTTTTTTGCAAGAAGAGTTGACTTTTTTATTGGTACCATTTTTAGGTACATATGATTTTTTTGATCGTTCAATACAACACTTTTTGGGGCAAGGTGACCAAAAATGGCTGTTTTGGCAGTTTTTAGTTACTTATTTATTTATAGCTTTCAACTGAAGGGACAGATAATGTGATTTATTTTTTATAGAGTCGATTGTTACGGGCGCGGCAAAACCTAACATGTCTAATTTTTGTTTTGTTTTGTTTTTGTAGTTTTACACAGAAAAAGCATTTTTAAAAAGAAGAAATCTTGTTTTTGTGTTGCCATTTTCTGAAAGCCATATTTTTTTTTTTAATTTCTCAGGTGATTATGGGGTACGTAGGACTTTTTGATCGCTTTTTGTGAGGCAAGGTGACCAAAAAAATGGCTGCTTTGGCACATTTTTTATTTTTTTTTACTTTTTTACGGTGTTCACCAGGGTGGATAATGTGATGTTTTTATAGAGCCAGTCGTAACGGATGTGGTAATACCTAATATATCTGTATTGTAAGGGTATTTTTAAGTGACTGATTGGTTCTCCCCTTTAATTCTGTTTAATACTCTGTGTAATAGTTTATAGGTTTCCCTTGTAGTGAAGTGGGTTAGAGAGAGAAACCCATCCCCCATGGTGCTGATAAGACCACATTCCTAGTCTGAGAGATGCGTGATGCACATTGGAGCAGGGGCTAACAGGTTTAAACTCTGCTACCCACCTTGTCTCAGCAGAATCCACCATTCTAGGTAGGATGTGAGTATGATTGCCCTATTTCTCTTGTACAACCTGCGGTGTTGGTCATGTGTTATTACCCCGTTAGCCATGGGTTATAGCATGATTGATGGCATCTCCACCCATTTAGGCTAGTGATGTTTATTTACTCTTTATTATTCTGTATGTGATTTCTTTGTGTTATCGTATATTTAATCACTTAGTAAATATAATTATTCACATAGCCTGTGTAAGCTTATTCATTCTCAAATCTTTTGAATTCACTTTACGTTACAATATTTGGGGTTTTTTTTCTATTTTTTACAATTTTAGATGTCCTTATTATAGGAAGGTGTTTGTATGTACTGTAATACACTGACAGCCTGCCTATGAGACCCAGCCTGTGCCAGACCCCTGCTGCTGATTGAGTGGGCGCAGCTCCTGCACCCGCACGTATTGCGCTGGGATTTAAATCACATCCTGCAGCACCGTACATGTATGGCACTGGTATCTTACAAATTAATCCCATCCTGTATATCACTGGAAGGCCTCATGCACATGAACGTGTGTTGGCCCGGCCTGTGCTGCAGACCGCAAATTGCGGTCCGCAAAGCATGGGTACCAACCACAGACCCGTTCACTTGAATGGCGTCTGCAATATGCATCCGACTGTCCGCACCTCAAAAAAGTAGTGCATTCACTACTTTTTTTCTGTTCAGAGGCACAGACAGAAAACTCACAGAAGCACTCCATAGTGCTTACGTGGGCTTCCGATCCGTGCCTCCGTTCGGCACCGCACTGCATCTCCTGGATTGTTGACCCATTCAAGTGGGGTGCACACGGCCGGTGCCCGTATATTGCGGACCCACTGTTTGCGGGTCGCAATACGGCCACGGCCGGGCAACGGCTGTGTGCATGAGCCCTTAAAAGAATTATGAAATAACAGTGGTCACACAAGTGTTAATACCTTTTTCTAACAGAATCCACTGTTTTTTGTTTTTTTTTATAGTTACGGATCACATTTCTTTCAATGTTCAAAGGTGTGTAAAGCATACACCTGTCATCAATAAACATAAGTGTTTTTGTAGGACTTTTAGGACTGCCATGGTACCCAAACCACATAGGGAAATATGTTACTGTCTGATAAGACAAGGTCACAAGTATTATAAATAGAGATGAGCGAGTAGTGTTCGATCGAGCCGGTATTCGATCGAATACTACGCTATTCGGCATACTCGATTTCAATCGAGTATAACGACGATGGCACACTTAGAATTTGTTTCCCTTCCCACCTTCCCTGGCGCTCTTTTTCCACCAATCAACATGCAGGGGGGGTATGACAGGCCCGCGGAGCACGCTGGAAGCGCGAAAACGGCGTCTACATGGATTGGCTGGAAAAACCATGTGACCTCGAATATTAAAAACTCAGCTCTTCCTGCTCGTTCGCATATGCTGCGTGAACTTAGTCAGGGACAGAGGCTGGAGAAGGGACAGATAGGTTTTAGCTGTTGGACAGGCAGGAGCGTGATTAAAAGCCCTTATCAGGGCTACTATAGTGCAGTACAGTGATAGCTTTACTACAATATACACTCTGCAGAGAACGGCTGCTGTATTCAGGGATAGCTGCTGGAGTAGGGACAGAGAGAGGCATTAGTGGTGTATTAGGTGCTCTGCTACATACAAAACTATATTTGGCACTACTGTTCTGCGTTCTTTTTGGCTGCAAAACCCTGTTATATACCTAGTGTGTATATGCACCATCTGATCTGGCAGTATACGGCTGTGAATTTTTTTTTTTTTTTAAATACAGTTTATTTGGCTCTGGTGTTCTGGGTTCTGTGTGCCTGCAATACCCTTTTTGTATACCAGGTGTAAATACCCACCGTCTGACCTGTTAGTACACGGCTGTGTACCTAGAAATAAAAAAAAAATAGGCCTTTTCTTTGGCACCTGTACTGTGCGTTCTCTTGCAAAATAATTTTATATACGTAGTGTTCATACACACCGTCTGATCTGTTAGTACACGGCTGTGTACCTAGAAATATAAAAAAAAAAGCCTTTTCATTGGCACCTGTACTTTGCGTTCTCTTGCAAAATAATTGTATATACGTGGTGTTAATACCCACCGTCTGAACTGTTAGTACACGGCTGTGTACCTAGAAATATAAAAAAATAGGCCTTTTCATTGGCACCTGTACTGTGCGTTCTCTTGCAAAATAATTTTATATACGTAGTGTTCATACACACCGTCTGATCTGTTAGTACACGGCTGTGTACCTAGAAATATAAAAAAAAAAAGCCTTTTCATTGGCACCTGTACTTTGCGTTCTCTTGCAAAATAATTGTATATACGTGGTGTTAATACCCACCGTCTGAACTGTTAGTACACGGCTGTGTACCTAGAAATATAAAAAAATAGGCCTTTTCATTGGCACCTGTACTTTGCGTTCTCTTGCAAAATAATTGTATATACGTGGTGTTAATACACACCGTCTGATCTGTTAGTACACGGCTGTGTACCTAGAAATAAAAAAAAAAAAGGCCTTTTCTTTGGCACCTGTACTGTGCGTTCTCTTGCAAAATAATTTTATATACGTGGTGTTAATACCCACCGTCTGATCTGTTAGTACACGGCTGTGTACCTAGAAATATAAAAAAAATAGGCCTTTTAATTGGCACCTGTACTGTGCGTTCTCTTGCAAAATAATTTTATATACATAGTGTTCATACACACCGTCTGATCTGTTAGTACACGGCTGTGTACCTAGAAATATAAAAAAAAAAAAGCCTTTTCATTGGCACCTGTAATTTGCGTTCTCTTGCAAAATAATTGTATATACGTGGTGTTAATACCCACCGTCTGAACTGTTAGTACATGGCTGTGTACCTAGAAATATAAAAAAATAGGCCTTTTCATTGGCACCTGTACTTTGCGTTCTCTTGCAAAATAATTGTATATACGTGGTGTTAATACACACCGTCTGATCTGTTAGTACACGGCTGTGTACCTAGAAATAAAAAAAAAAAGGCCTTTTCTTTGGCACCTGTACTGTGCGTTCTCTTGCAAAATAATTTTATATACGTGGTGTTAATACCCACCGTCTGATCTGTTAGTACACGGCTGTGTACCTAGAAATAAAAAAAAAAAAGGCCTTTTCTTTGGCACCTGTACTGTGTGCTCTCTCGCAAAATAATTTTATATACGTGGTGTTAATACCCACCGTCTGATCTGTTAGTACACGGCTGTGTACCTAGAAATATAAAAAAATAGGCCTTTTCATTGGCACCTGTACTTTGCGTTCTCTTGCAAAATAATTGTATATACGTGGTGTTAATACACACCGTCTGATCTGTTAGTACACGGCTGTGTACCTAGAAATAAAAAAAAAAAAGGCCTTTTCTTTGGCACCTGTACTGTGCGTTCTCTTGCAAAATAATTTTATATACGTGGTGTTAATACCCACCGTCTGATCTGTTAGTACACGGCTGTGTACCTAGAAATATTAAAAAAATAGGCCTTTTAATTGGCACCTGTACTGTGCGTTCTCTTGCAAAATAATTTTATATACATAGTGTTCATACACACCGTCTGATCTGTTAGTACACGGCTGTGTACCTAGAAATATAAAAAAAAAAAGCCTTTTCATTGGCACCTGTACTTTGCGTTCTCTTGCAAAATAATTGTATATACGTGGTGTTAATACCCACCGTCTGAACTGTTAGTACATGGCTGTGTACCTAGAAATATAAAAAAATAGGCCTTTTCATTGGCACCTGTACTTTGCGTTCTCTTGCAAAATAATTGTATATACGTGGTGTTAATACACACCGTCTGATCTGTTAGTACACGGCTGTGTACCTAGAAATAAAAAAAAAAAGGCCTTTTCTTTGGCACCTGTACTGTGCGTTCTCTTGCAAAATAATTTTATATACGTGGTGTTAATACCCACCGTCTGATCTGTTAGTACACGGCTGTGTACCTAGAAATAAAAAAAAAAAAGGCCTTTTCTTTGGCACCTGTACTGTGCGTTCTCTTGCAAAATAATTTTATATACGTGGTGTTAATACCCACCGTCTGATCTGTTAGTACACGGCTGTGTACCTAGAAATATAAAAAAAATAGGCCTTTTCATTGGCACCTGTACTGTGCGTTCTCTTGCAAAATAATTTTATATACGTGGTGTTAATACCCACCGTCTGATCTGTTAGTACACGGCTGTGTACATAGAAATATAAAAAAATAGGCCTTTTCATTGGCACCTGTACTGTGCGTTCTCTTGCAAAATAATTTTATATACGTAGTGTTCATACACACCGTCTGATCTGTTAGTACACGGCTGTGTACCTAGAAATATAAAAAAAAAAAGCCTTTTCATTGGCACCTGTACTTTGCGTTCTCTTGCAAAATAATTGTATATACGTGGTGTTAATACCCACCGTCTGAACTGTTAGTACACGGCTGTGTACCTAGAAATATAAAAAAATAGGCCTTTTCATTGGCACCTGTACTTTGCGTTCTCTTGCAAAATAATTGTATATACGTGGTGTTAATACACACCGTCTGATCTGTTAGTACACGGCTGTGTACCTAGAAATAAAAAAAAAAAGGCCTTTTCTTTGGCACCTGTACTGTGCGTTCTCTTGCAAAATAATTTTATATACGTGGTGTTAATACCCACCGTCTGATCTGTTAGTACACGGCTGTGTACCTAGAAATATTAAAAAAATAGGCCTTTTAATTGGCACCTGTACTGTGCGTTCTCTTGCAAAATAATTTTATATACATAGTGTTCATACACACCGTCTGATCTGTTAGTACACGGCTGTGTACCTAGAAATATAAAAAAAAAAAGCCTTTTCATTGGCACCTGTACTTTGCGTTCTCTTGCAAAATAATTGTATATACGTGGTGTTAATACCCACCGTCTGAACTGTTAGTACATGGCTGTGTACCTAGAAATATAAAAAAATAGGCCTTTTCATTGGCACCTGCACTTTGCGTTCTCTTGCAAAATAATTGTATATACGTGGTGTTAATACACACCGTCTGATCTGTTAGTACACGGCTGTGTACCTAGAAATAAAAAAAAAAAAGGCCTTTTCTTTGGCACCTGTACTGTGCGTTCTCTTGCAAAATAATTTTATATACGTGGTGTTAATACCCACCGTCTGATCTGTTAGTACACGGCTGTGTACCTAGAAATAAAAAAAAAAAGGCCTTTTCTTTGGCACCTGTACTGTGCGTTCTCTTGCAAAATAATTTTATATACGTGGTGTTAATACCCACCGTCTGATCTGTTAGTACACGGCTGTGTACCTAGAAATATAAAAAAATAGGCCTTTTCATTGGCACCTGTACTGTGCGTTCTCTTGCAAAATAATTTTATATACGTGGTGTTAATACCCACCGTCTGATCTGTTAGTACACGGCTGTGTACATAGAAATATAAAAAAATAGGCCTTTTCATTGGCACCTGTACTGTGCGTTCTCTTGCAAAATAATTTTATATACGTAGTGTTCATACACACCGTCTGATCTGTTAGTACACGGCTGTGTACCTAGAAATATAAAAAAAAAAAGCCTTTTCATTGGCACCTGTACTTTGCGTTCTCTTGCAAAATAATTGTATATATGTGGTGTTAATACACACCGTCTGATCTGTTAGTACACGGCTGTGAAGGCAAAATATTGTAACCAAAAAAAAATAAAATGCGGAGGGGGGCTAGCGGAATCGGACGTGGACGAGGACGGGGGCGCGGAAATGCTGTTGGTGGCCTTGTTGAAGCCAGTGGGGATACAATGCGTGCTGGTGAGGGTCAGCCAGGATCCCACTCATCCAGAATCCCTGCCTTTATGGGACAGTTAAGCAGGGGGCGGGTTACACCGCTGTTGAGGCCTGAGCAGGTTGAACAGGTGGTGCAATGGATAGCCGATAGCGCTTCCACACAGTTGTCCACCAGCCAGTCATCCACACAGTCTCACTCTGACCCTCCTTCCTCCACACCTGGCCAACAGAGTCATCCCACCATTGACCCCTCCCAGGAGCTCTTTTCGGGTCCTTTTTCAGATGTGCCGGAAGAATCCCAGGAGCTAGCAGAGGAATTTGTTTGTAGTGATGCCCAAACACTTGAGTATTCGCCATCTCCTGCTGATGTGGACCCTGAACCAGCATCTGTTATCATGAGCGATGATGATGATGAGACGCAGTTGCCATCAAGGGAGGCTGTTGGAATGTCCAGTGGGCAGGAGGAGGAGCAGAGTGAGGAAGAGGAGGTGGTGGATGACGAAATGACCGACCCCACTTGGCCAGGGGTGATGTCCAGCGGGGAAAGCAGTGGAGAGGTGGTGGTCTGCGCAGCACCGAAAAAGGCAGCAAGAGGCAGAGGGATGTCCAGAGGCAGAGGGATGTCCAGAGGCAGAGGGATGTCCACAAGCAGAGGGATGTCCACAGGCAGAGGACAGTCCAGACAGAGAAGTGAGGCCACAGCCAGCAGGGCCGAAGCTGTTCCCGGCAGCGGGCAGTCGCGCAAAGCTCCCCCATCGAGGCCTCGTACTTCTGTGGTGTGGAGATTTTTTAATGTTTGTGCGGATGACAAACTGAGCGCGGTTTGCACACTCTGTCACTCAAAACTGAGTAGGGGCTCTGAGAAGAGCAATCTGACCACCTCAGGCATGCGGCGTCACTTGGAAGTCAAGCACTGGGCTGAGTGGGAGAGAGCAAACGCAATACAACCTGCGCAAGGTCTTCCTGCCACTGCCTCTTCCCCTTTATTGTGTGCTGCCACTGCGGTCCAGACCTCCAGCCAGGACACCTCCACATCTGCCTCTGCCTCGGCTACTTTGGGGCCTTCTCCTTCAGCCTCCCCTTCCCCCGCATCTTCGCCTGCACCTTCACACTCCTCGTCCCATCAACTGTCCATCTCGCAGGCGTTCGACCGCAGGCGGAAGTACGCCTCGAGTCACCCCCAAGCCCAAGCCTTAAACTGCCACATCTCCAAACTGCTGGCCCTGGAGATGTTGCCGTTTAGGCTTGTGGAGACGCAGGCCTTCCGCGACCTGATGGCGGCTGCCGCACCTCGCTATTCCGTCCCCAGCCGCCACTACTTTTCCCGGAGTGCCGCATCCGCCCTGCACCAGCACGTGTCGCGTAACATCAGGCGGGCCCTGAGGTACGCAGTCAGCGCAAAGGTCCACTTGACCACCGACTCGTGGACAAGCGCTTGCGGCCAGGGACGATACATCTCTTTGACGGCACACTGGGTGAATGTTGTGGAAGCGGGGACGGGGTCGCAAACAGAGACGGCCTACCTACCACCCCCGCCCAAGATTGCCAGCACGGGTTCTGATAAACCCCCTCCTCTCTCCTCCTCCTCTTCCTCCTCTGCCTTAACATCGCCCTCAGCCGCTAGCTGGAAGCGTTGCAGCACTGGCGCGGGGAGACGTCAGCAGGCGGTGCTTAAGCTCATCAGCTTGGGCGACAGGAAGCACAGCGCCCCAGAGGTGAGGGACGCCATATTGCAGCAGACGGAGATGTGGCTGTCGCCGCTGCAGCTAGGACCAGGCATGGTCATGTGCGATAACGGCCGTAACCTGGTGGCGGCTCTGGAGCTTGCCGAACTCAATCACGTACCATGCCTGGCCCACGTTTTTAATCTGGTAGTCCAAAAATTTCTAAAGACTTACCCCAACCTGGCAGAGCTACTGGTGAAAGTGCGGCGCTTGTGCGCTCACTTTCGGAAGTCAACTGTAGCTGCTGCTAGCTTAAAAAAACTCCAGCAACGCCTCCATTTGCCTGAACATCGGCTGTTGTGCGACCTGCCCACTCGCTGGAATTCCACCTATTCCATGTTGGCCAGGGTGTGTGAGCAGCAGAGAGCATTGATGGAGTACCAGATTATGAATCCACGCGTGCCTCCAACTCAGCTCCCTCAGTTTGCCAACCACGAGTGGCCATGGATGGCAGACATATGCGATGTACTGCGTATCTTTGAGGAGTCCACCAAGAAGGTCAGCAGCGAGGACGCTATAGTGAGCGTAACCATCCCGCTCCTATGCGTCCTTAAAGAATCGCTCATCGCAATAAGGGAGAACGCATTGCACGCAGAGGAGACGGGGGTAGGAGGAGACGCAACGGAGCTACACAGTCAGACCACACTTTTGTCTGCTTCACGGTGGCAGTTGCAGGAGGAGGAGGAGGAGGACGACGTGGAGGTGGCTGTGGAAGAGGAGGAGGATGCTGGCGGCGAGGGTAGCAGTCAGGCTGTGTGCGTCCCATTGGTTCAGCGCGGATGGGGCGGAGAGGAGGCGGAAGAGGAGGAAATGGCAAGTGATCCTTCTGGTGGGGGCAGTGACGTCATGCCTATTCAGAGTCTGGCACACATGGCTGACTTCATGCTGGGCTGCTTTTCCCGGGAAACACGTGTTGTCCGGATAGTGGAGAACAAACTGTACTGGGTCTTCGCACTCCTGGACCCCCGGTATAAAGATAACGTCTCCTCTTTTATTCCGGTAGAGGAGAGGACGAATCGATTGCTGGAATACCAGAGGGAACTCGTGCAGAACATGATGGAGATTTTCCCACCCACCATCGCTGGCGGCAGAGAGGAGAGGGTCTCCCAGAGTCCCACAACATCAATCAGGCCCACAGCCACCAGGGGAACACTCTCCAAGGTGTGGGACACGTTCATGGCACCCCCTCGTGCAACTTCCATCACTGCGGGGCCCGCTATCAGCAGGAGGGACAAGTATCGGCGGATGTTGCGGGAGTACCTGGCAGACCGTACCCCTGTCCTCCCCGATCCCTCGGCGTCCTACACTTACTGGGTCTCCAAGTTGGACACGTGGCTGGAACTGTCCCTGTACGCCTTGGAGGTGCTTGCCTGCCCTGCCGCCAGCGTGCTATCAGAAAGGGTGTTCAGCGCAGCCGGGGGCATTATAACCGATAAGTGCAGCCGCCTGTCAACCGACAGTGCCGACAGGCTGACGCTAATCAAAATGAACAGCAAGTGGATTGACCCGGACTTTGCTTCTCCAACAGTGGAAAGCAGCCAAAAGTGAAGTGCCATCTGTATGAAGTGCCATTTCCTCCTCCACCTCCTCCTCCTCCTCCTTTACCGCCTTAGAATTGCTCCGTAAAAAAAAAAAATATATATTTATGGCTCACCTCTTGGGCCTACAAACAATTTTTAAGAGGTCTCACCTCTTGGGCCTCCACATAATTTTTAAGAGGTCTCACCTCTTGGGCCTCCACATAATTTTTAAGAGGTCTCACCTCTTGGGCCTCCACATAATTTTTAAGAGGTCTCACCTCTTGGGCCTACAAACAATTTTTCTCATGCCTCACCTCTTGGGCCTACAAACAATTTTTAAGAGGTCTCACCTCTTGGGCCTCCACATAATTTTTAAGAGGTTTCACCTCTTGGGCCTCCACATAATTTTTAAGAGGTCTCACCTCTTGGGCCTACAAACAATTTTTAAGAGGTCTCACCTCTTGGGCCTACAAACAATTTTTAAGAGGTCTCACCTCTTTGGCCTCCACATAATTTTTAAGAGGTCTCACCTCTTGGGCCTACAAACAATTTTTCTCATGCCTCACCTCTTCGGCCTACAAACAATTTTTAAGAGGTCTCACCTCTTGGGCCTACAAACAATTTTTATTATGGCTCACCTCTTGGGCCTTAATACAATTGTTAAGAGGTCTCACCTCTTGGGCCTACAAACAATTTTTATTATGGCTCACCTCTTGGCCTTAATACAATTTTAAGAGGTCTCACTTCTTGGGCCTACAAACAATTTTTATTATGGCTCACCTCTTGGGCCTTAATACAATTTTTAAGAGGTCTCACCTCTTTGGCCTCCACTTAATTTTTTCGAGGGCTCACCTCTTAGGCCTCCACATAATTTTTTCGAGGGCTCACCTCTTGGGCCTCCATATAATTTTTTCGAGGGCTCACCTCAAGCTAACTTTGCGCACTCATTAAAATATTTTCACAACAAGGACCTAAGAGCCCTCGATGGGAGAGCTTTGTGTGGGGGCCTGTTATAGGGAAGAGATGCGGCCCTGCGGGCTCTAGCCTGCCTTCTCCATGAGCCTCTGGCCAGCCCACGGCCTCTTCCTGCCTTTTGCGGTCCTACGCATCCCTCAACATCCCCACTGCTTTACCTGCTAGACATGACACTGGGCCAGGTCGGGTCACTGACTTCGTCATACTCAACCACCTCCTCTTACACTGCCTCACTTTGCTCCAACAGCCTCCCTTGCTGGCAACTGTGTCTCATCATCGTCCCTAATCATTTTACACTTTAGTGCCCGTTCCACACCACCATCAGCTAGAGATGGAGCTTGCTCCAGTGTTTGGGCATCAGAACAAACAAAATCCTCAGATAGCTCCTGCGATTCTTGCATGGGTGGGAACACTGGGTTGATAACATTGGGCAGGGTGGGAGGAAGGAGGGTCAGAGTGAGGTCCCTGCAGTTTCTGCAGGCTATCGACGAGACTGGACTTTGTGGACTTGACTGGGTGGTGGACAGATTTAAAAGAGAATCTAGAAGGAGAAGGAGGGGTTTGCCGAGCTGTCTGTAAGGGTTGCGGAAATCCAGACAGAACCAAGGCCCAAAACTTGGGTGGGGGTAGCAGGTTTGCCCGTCCCCGCCTCCACAACATTCACCCAGTGTGCCGTCAGGGAGATGTAGCATCCCCGGCCTCAAACCAAAGTGTTGGTGGTCAAATGGCCTTTTGCAGTAACCGTGTTACTCGGGCGTGGATGATGTTTTGGGACATGTGCCTGGGCAAGGCAGGGATGGCACAGAGGGAAAAATAGTGATGGCTTGATTGCTTTCCCCCTTGCCTATGCCATCTGTGGTTGTCATAGGCAACGTGATTTTAAGGGGTGCAGAATTTTATCTTCTTTTTTGTCTAGTTTGGCTTGGGGTCCATGGCAATGTAGAGGAAAGAAGGTTTCCTTGTATGGTCTCACTTTACAGAGAGGTTACATTGTCTTTGGAGTGTATTGTTGAGAGGCTGTGATAGTGGCGTAATAGTGCGACTTGGGCGCGTTATATGCACACAGACATGTTTCCCCTGCTGTCCCAGTTGCATTCCAGCAGTGTTGGCATCCTTTTCTGAGGTTTCAGGGTGGACTTGGTGACCTCCAAGTGGTCGAATTGAGATTTCCAAGTGGCGAGCATTTTTTTCCCATAGACTTTAATGGGATTCGATATTCGGTCGAATAGTCGAATTTCGCGGTCTATTCGAATCGAATTTCGAACTTTCGATTATTTCCCTACTCGCTCATCTCTAATTATAAAAGACTATATAGTCTTCTAAGTCTCTTGTCACCTTACCTTTGTCTTTTATGTTTACTATATAAATGTGTATAAAATAGAAGCATAACAATTATAATGTTCCCACAGGATCCAGTAGAGGATTTTGTACCAAATGTTTGTCAGCGTGGATGCCTGGATACCATTTTAAAGGTGCTAAATTGCTTTTTTGGATTAGTATAAAGTGAAAAGGAAAAAACTTCAATTCCACAAAAAACCTATGTTTGAGTGCTTGCCTTGCTGTGTAAACTTTTACTAACCAATGTATATTCTATACTAGCTGAAGGACCCGGCTTGGCCCAGGTATATTTAATTTATTTCATTTACTGTTTGTGTGTGTGTGTGTCGTTAAAAGATATCGAGAGTGACCTCTACAGTGCCCACCTCTTTAACACTGACCTCTACAGCAGCCCACCCTTCAACAGTGACCTCTACAGTGGCCAGCCCCTTTAACAGTGACCTCTACAGCAGCCCGCCCCTTTAACAGTGACCTCTACAGCGGCACACCCCTTTAACAGTAATCTCCACAGCAGCCCACCCATTTAACAGTGACCTCTACAGCAGCCCGCCCCTTTAACAATGACCTCTACAGCAGCCCACCCCTTTAACAGTGACCTCTACAACAGCCCACCCCTTTAACAGTGAGCTCTACAGCAGGCCACCCCTTTAACAGTGAGCTCTACAGCAGGCCACCCCTTTAACAGTGACCTTTACAGCAGGCCGCCCCTTTAACAGTGACCTCTACAGCAGCCCACCCCTTTAACAGTGACCTCTACAATGGCCCACCCCTTTAACAGTGACCTCTACAGCAGCCCGTCCCTTTAACAGTGACCTCTACAGCTGCCCGCCCTTTAACTGTGACCTCCACAGCAGCTAGAGTGGCCACTGTCTTCACCCCAGAAAGCCAGATCTCACCGGCCATTCCCCCAAATGTGAAACAGCGCCCCCAGTTCCCATGAAGACACACTGCTAAACATGAGGCCACGCCCCCCTGGCTCCGTGAAGGCACGAAGGAGAAGCTGTCTGAGTGTGAGCTACTGAAAGGGTGGACATCCCTGTGTCTGTCCAGGCACTGCGTCGTACGGAGAATGGGTAGCCAGAAAACTGGACTGTCCAGCCTAAAGCCGGACATCTGGCCACCCTAACATCAGCCTGCCCCTAGGGTGGCCAGAGGTCTTGTTTTAGGCTGGACAGTCTGGCTTTCAGACTCCCTGTCCTCTGTCATGCGCAGAGTCTGGATGGACACAGGGATGTCCTTTTGAACAGCTCACTCTCAGCAGCAGCACTGTGTAGTCTGAGCAATGAGCTGCAGGGAGAAAGTCACCCTCCCCCCACCCCTGCAGCTGAAAGAAGGTGATTTTTACCTATATTTTTAATCCCGGTCAAATGTGGCATGGGAGAGGCGTGGCCTGACTGAGTCAGGGGCGTGACTTAGTGGGATCTGGGGGTGGGGCTTTTAAGTCCTTCTTTTGACGGTGGCCTGAATTACAGGTTGATGCCATAGTAATTTAGGAGGAAGGTGGGTAGCAGTGGAAGAATACATCTTTTATTACTACTGAACAGTAAATATGTTAAATTTACATTATATGAGGTAATGATTGATGATGAATTAGTCTAAAACATAAGTTATATTTGTGGTAACCGAAATACCCCTTTACCATTGTCATCCACAGTGCTCTGCCTCTTTAATGCAGACCTACAGCAGTGAACTGGCTAGGTTGTCATAGAAACCTGGTGTGTGGAGACTGCCTGTGAGCTTCTATTGGCTGATAAGGGTCATGTGACCAGGCTACTATTGGCTAATGCATTTTTTGGGAATGTCTCAGCAACGGTACGTCCTGAAGAGCTAAAAACTGTTCTAAAACCTTCCCGGACACCTGATGTACATGTGTGCCAAATTTTGTGATTGTAGCTGCAGCGGTGCGGATTCCTTTAGCGGACATACACACACACACACACACACACACATACACTCAGCTTTATATATTAGATGTACTTGTCAAACATTAGCTTTTGGACATTAGAAATGAGCAAATTAATTCAGAATAAATCAGATTAATTAAGAATGTCTCAAAAATTATGTTGGCTAATAAATCTGAAGTTTTGGCGATTTGCTGCGGATGAATTAAAAAAGTCACCAGTGCCACTCTACTATAAAAATTGGTGGGAAAATTAGATTAAAGTTAATGGATCACATGAGTAACGGAAAATTCTGTTATAGAGTGTTTATCGTACTAATTCTTAACAAGACTTACTGCCAAAAATAACGATTTAAAATGAAAATAATAAATAATTTTATTTCAAATCTCATTAAAAGTCCCACTATCTCACTCATGTAGTGTATTCAGGTGAATGAGAATGAGATAAGGCAGTATTTATGGGCATAGGAGAGGAGTATGTTTTCTCCCTTCCAAAATTAACCAAATAACGGAATTATTACGGTATATGGATATGTACCCTGATATTAGGTTTGAAAAATACCCGTTATAGCTGCCCATGCAGAAAATTAGTGGTGGTGATAAAGGGTCACTATAATGTTTATAAGCGACCCTCTCCTTTACAACCACCTTCAGAGATATTACTGAACTGTATATAGTTGTATTCCTGTGATTTTATTTTTGTTATCACACCACAAAGAGGTAAACTGTTCAGTAATGAATCGGCACCCCTCAGGTGGCTCTCATATCCTATAGCTGACATAAGTAAGCCAACCGAGGGAGAAGCCTTCCTGCCACAGAGTGAATATATCAATGCTTCTCACACTATGCTCGACGCGTTTCTGATCTATATGTAGCATAGATCTCATCAGGAGCCTGTGAAGGGGTCACACGAAGCACTTATAGCAATATCTGTGAGAGATGCGGACAGGCGGGCAGACGCCACACGTGGTGTGTGCAGCGTGTCCGGCGCTAGTATGGCCATGCGCGCCCGCCCGTTCCTACTCACTAAATAGAGTGTAGCGGGATTAGCGGGGAGGAGCTGAATAGGTGGACCAATCGCTGCAAGGGGGTGTGTGCCGGACCGGCACAATGTTCCCCATCCATGCTTACCACCTCTAATTGATAAGATACATTTCTCTCCCATATAAAACATAATAACAGAGGACCCTTAGGCGGCGTTACACAGAGGATAATGAGCGGTATCAAAGGAATGAAAAACGGGAGGCATTTCAGATTGGTTAATAGAGTTAGAATAAATCCACAGTAATTTATTAGTGTACTGGTTACCACACGATTTTGTGAATAACCAAAAAGGGGTATTAGAGTTAGGATATATCTATAACCGTACCCCTAATATGTATTGTATTGACATAATGTGAGAGGGGACTCTACCGAGCGCATGAGAGTGGAAGTATCCGCATGTATATTAGTATGTATAATAAATAGGAATCAGCAACCTATTCCTAAAATTGTATATCTGATATTCCATTGCATGATACATAATGAGTAGACAGTCTCATGCCCTGATATAAATATAGCACATATTTTTACACTGATGGCAAAATCGAAAGGTAGTCAATCAGAGATTTTGTACACATATTATTTGTTTTGGTTGCTTGAATTCAGGGCCCTGATCTATAATCCAATAAAGCACGTATAGCTACTACGATCATTCAGACCCCTTGGTCGTTCTGTCTGCAACCTAAATATCCATTCTAGTTCCTTTCTCAGTAGTCTGTTATCCAGATTCCCTCCTCTGGGTAACTGGCAGACCTGTTCGATGCCCTGAAAAATTAGGACATTGGGTAATCCATCATGTATCTCTATGACATGTCTGGCAATCGGGTTATCCTTCTTATTACGTATGTCCCCCAAGTGTTCCCCCACCCGACGTCGCAATTCACGAGTGGTTTTGCCCACATACTGCAGACCACAAACACATGTTATTAGATAAATGACGCCTGTGGTCTTACAATTAATGTAGGACCTAATACCAAAGCATTCTGATGTCACTGTACTGGTGAAAGTTTTGCTTATCTTCATCGAGCTACAGGCAATGCACCCACTGCATCTGTAATTACCTCGGACATTGTGTTGCAGCCATGTCCGAGTCATGGTTGGTTTTAAAAAACTATGCACAAGACGGTCTTTTATATTGCGACCTCTGCGGAATGTAATGGAAGGGGATTCACTGATACAGTCCTTAATGTCCTGGTCTGTCTTCAGAATAGGCCAGTGTTTATGTAGGATTTCTTTTACCTGTTTATATCCCACATCAAATGTGCCAATAATCCTTGTGACAGTGTCGTTCCCTTTTGGTTGTTTAGGGGTTAATAGATCAGCTCTGTCACAGCAACGTGCATGATGGTAGGCTTTCTTAAGGACTCTATCGGGGTATCCTCTGGATATAAATTTACCCCTTAAATCATCTGCAGCCATCTTAAAATCAAGCCCCCGAGAGCAGTTCCGTCTCATTCGAAGGTACTGCCCCTTTGGGATACCTTGGTGGAGAGGTTCCGGGTGCCAACTCTGCCACTGTAGCAAGTTATTAGTGGCTGTAATTTTACGATATAAACTCGTAATAAGATGGCCATCAATACTTCTTGTAATTGTAAGATCTAAGAATGTCATAGAGTCATGTGCAATGGTAGACATCATCGATGTATCGCAGCCAAAGCTGGACACATGATGGCAGGCCTTCTTCATCGTCCCCAAACACAATCATCTTCTCCCACCAGCCCAGGTAGAGGTTGGCAAAAGTGGGGGCACAAGGGCTCCCCATTGCCACCCCCCTGAGCTGGCGGAAGACCTGCTATGAGGCCATCTT
Organism: Rhinella marina; assembly: GCA_900303285.1. Classification (NCBI taxonomy): domain Eukaryota; kingdom Metazoa; phylum Chordata; class Amphibia; order Anura; family Bufonidae; genus Rhinella; species Rhinella marina. Next base: position 157,877 of record ONZH01012448.1, on the reverse strand, counting down.
ATTACGAGTTTATATCGTAAAATTACAGCCACTAATAACTTGCTACAGTGGCAGAGTTGGCACCTGGAACCTCTCCGCCAAGCTATCCCAAAGGGGCAGTACCTTCGAATGAGACGGAACTGCTCTCGGGGGCTTGATTTTAAGATGGCTGCAGATGATTTAAGGGGTAAATTTATATCCAGAGGATACCCCGATAGAGTCCTTAAGAGAGCCTACCATCATGCACGTTGCTATAACAGAGCTGATCTATTATGCAAAGATGTTGTGTGTCAAGATAAATTCCAGAAGTGACACTATAAACTCATTGTGTCTCGTGTAATGAGTCCCACGTTCCGATAAAAAATGGCGGATGGTGGTAATGCCTTGGTTATGAGGGATGGAACTATACAAGGCCTCCACATCCAGGCTGGCCAACCAAACATCCTCCTCACAGATGACATAATTCAATCTGTTGAGGACGTCCATAGTGTCACGAACATAGGAGGGGAGAGATGTAACAAAAGGGCGCAGAACTTGGTCAACATAAATCCCAATGTTCTGCGTTAAGCTTCCCACTCCTGACACTATGGGACGTCCCTTCAGGGGATTGGTACCCTTGTCTACTTTGGGTAAACTGTAAAAGCAGGCCAGAACTGGATGTGGAGGAATCAAAAAGTCCATCTCACTCTTCGAATCACGAAATGATCTGCAAACGCTCTTTTGATTAAATCCGTCAAAGTTTTATGATGTTGTACTAGTGGGTTCAGGGCTAGAATCTCGTAGCAGGTCTCATCCAATAGGATATTTTCACACATCTTGACATACTTATCCCTATCAAGGATAGTTCCATCCCTCATAACCAAGGCATTACCACCATCCGCCATTTTTTATCGGAACGTGGGACTCATTACACGAGACACAATGAGTTTATAGTGTCACTTCTGGAATTTATATTGACACACAACATCTTTGCATTTAATGGCAAGATCTTCCGCCAGATCAGGGGGGTGGCAATGGGGAGCCCTTGTGCCCCCACTTTTGCCAACCTCTACCTGGGCTGGTGGGAGAAGATGATTGTGTTTGGGGACGATGAAGAAGGCCTGTCATCATGTGTCCAGCTTTGGCTGCGATACATCGATGATGTGATGATTCTCTGGAAGGGTGAGATACAGGATTTCCATCGATTTGTTGACAAACTCAATTCCAATGAGATGGGATTATTCTTCACCTCTACCATTGCACATGACTCTATGACATTCTTAGATCTTACAATTACTAGAAGTATTGATGGCCATCTTATTACGAGTTTATATCGTAAAATTACAGCCACTAATAACTTGCTACAGTGGCAGAGTTGGCACCCGGAACCTCTCCGCCAAGGTATCCCAAAGGGGCAGTACCTTCGAATGAGACAGAACTGCTCTCGGGGGCTTGATTTTAAGATGGCTGCAGATGATTTAAGGGGTAAATTTATATCCAGAGGATACCCCGATAGAGTCCTTAAGAAAGCCTACCATCATGCACGTTGCTGTGACAGAGCTGATCTATTAACCCCTAAACAACCAAAAGGGAACGACACTGTCACAAGGATTATTGGCACATTTGATGTGGGATATAAACAGGTAAAAGAAATCCTACATAAACACTGGCCTATTCTGAAGACAGACCAGGACATTAAGGACTGTATCATTGAATCCCCTTCCATTACATTCCGCAGAGGTCGCAATATAAAAGACCGTCTTGTGCATAGTTTTTTAAAACCAACCATGACTCGGACATGGCTGCAACACAATGTCCGAGGTAATTACAGATGCAGTGGGTGCATTGCCTGTAGCTCGATGAAGATAAGCAAAACTTTCACCAGTACAGTGACATCAGAATGCTTTGATATTAGGTCCTACATTAATTGTAAGACCACAGGCGTCATTTATCTAATAACATGTGTTTGTGGTCTGCAGTATGTGGGCAAAACCACTCGTGAATTGCGACGTTGGGTGAGGGAACACTTGGGGGACATACGTAATAAGAAGGATACCCCGATTGCCAGATATGTCATAGAGATACATGATGGATTACCCAATGTCCTAATTTTTCAGGGCATCGAACAGGTCTGCCAGTTACCCAGAGGAGGGAATCTGGATAACAGACTACTGAGAAAGGAACTAGAATGGATATTTAGGTTGCAGACAGAACGACCAAGGGGTCTGAATGATCGCAGTAGTTATACGTGCTTCATTGGATCATAGATCAGGGCCCTGAATTCAAGCAACCAAAACAGATAATATGTGTACAAAATCTCTGATTGACTACCTTTCGATTTTGCCATCAGTGTAAAAATATGTGCTATATTTATATCAGGGCATGAGACTGTCTACTCATTATGTATCATGCAATGGAATATCAGCTATACAGTTTTAGGAATAGGTTGCTGATTCCTATTTATTATACAGTACAGACCAAAAGTTTGGACACACCTTCTCATTCAGAGTTTTCTGTATTTTCATGACTATGAAAATTGTAGATCCACACTGAAGGCATCAAAACTATGAATTAACACATGTGGAATTATATACTTAACAAAAAAGCGTGAAACAACTGAAAATATGTCTTATATTCTAGGTTCTTCAAAGTACCCACCTTTTGCTTTGATTACTGCTTTGCACACTCTTGGCATTCTCTTGATGAGCTTCAAGAGGTAGTCACCTGAAATGGTTTTCACTTCACAGGTGTGCCATGTCAGGTTTAATAAGTGAGATTTCTTGCCTTATAAATGGGGTTGGGACCATGAGTTGTGTTGGGCAGAAGTCAGGTGGATACACAGCTGATAGTCCTACTTAATAGACTGTTAGAATTTGTATTATGGCAAGAAAAAAGCAGCTAAGTAAAGAAAAACGAGTGGCCATCATTACTTTAAGAAATGAAGGTCAATCAGTCCGAAAAATTGGGAAAACTTTGAAAGTATCCCCAAGTGCAGTCACAAAAACCATCAAGCGCTACAAAGAAACTGGCTCACATGAGGACCGCCCCAGGAAAGGAAGACCAAGAGTCACCTCTGCTGCGGCGGTTAAGTTCATCCGAGTCACCAGCCTCAGAAATCGCAGGTTAACAGCAGCTCAGATTAGAGACCAGAGACTAGAGATTAGAGACCTACAACAACTGTTAAGAGGAGACTGTGTGCAGCAGGCCTTCATGGTAAAATAGCTGCTAGGAAACCACTGCTAAGGACAGGCAACAAGCAGAAGAGACTTGTTTGGGCTAAAGAACACAAGGAATGGACATTAGACCAGAGGAAATCTGTGCTTTGGTCTGATGAGGCCAAATTTGAGATCTTTGGTTCCAACCACCGTGTCTTTGTGCGACGCAGAAAAGGTGAACGGATGGACTCTACATGCCTGGTTCCCACCGTGAAGCATGGAGGAGGAGGTGTGATGGTGTGGGGGAGCTTTGCTGGTGACACTGTTGGGGGTTTATTCATAATTAAAGGCATACTGAACCAGCATGGCTATCACAGCATCTTGCAGCGGCATGCTATTCCATCCGGTTTGCGCTTAGTTGGGCCATCATTTATTTATCAACAGGACAATGACCCCAAACACACCTCCAGGCTGTGTAAGGGCTATTTGACCAAGAAGGAGAGTGATGGGGTGCTACGCCAGATGACCTGGCCTCCACAGTCACCAGACCTGAACCCAATCGAGATGGTTTGGGGTGAGCTGGACCGCAGAGTGAAGGCAAAAGGGCCAACAAGTGCTAAGCATCTCTGGGAACTCCTTCAAGACTGTTTGAATACCATTTCAGGTGACTACCTCTTGAAGCTCATCAACAGAATGCCAAGAGTGTGCAAAGCAGTAATCAAAGCAAAAGGTGGGTACTTTGAAGAACCTAGAATATAAGACATATTTTCAGTTGTTTCACACTTTTTTGTTAAGTATATAATTCCACATGTGTTAATTCATAGTTTTGATGCCTTCAGTGTGAATCTACAATTTTCATAGTCATGAAAATACAGAAAACTCTTTGAATGAGAAGGTGTGTCCAAACTTTTGGTCTATACTGTACATACTAATATACATGCGGATACTTCCACTCTCATGCGCTCGGTAGAGTCCCCTCTCACATTATGTCAATACAATACATATTAGGGGTACAGTTATAGATATATCCTAACTAATACCCCCATTTGGTTATTCACAAAAATGTGTGGTAACCAGTACACTAATAAATTACTGTGGATTTATTCTAACTCTATTAACCAATCTGGAATACCTCCCGTTTTTCATTCCTTTGATACCGCTCAATATCCTCTGTGTAACGCCGCCTAAGGGTCCTCTGTTATTAAGTTTCATATGGGAGAGAAATGTATCTTATCAATTTGAGGTGGTAAGCATGAATGGGGAACATCGTGCCGGTCCGGCACACACCCCCTTGCAGCGATTGGTCCACCTATTCAGCTCCTCCCCGCTAATCCCGCTACACTCTATTTAGTGAGTAGGAACGGGCGGGGGCGCACGGCCATACTAGCGCCGGACACGCTGCACACACCACGTGTGGCGTCTGCCGCCTGCCCGCATCTCTCACAGATATTGCTATAAGTGCTTCGTGTGACCCCTTCACAGGCTCCTGATGAGATCTATGCTACATATAGATCAGAAACGCGTCGAGCATAGTGTGGGAAGCATTGATATATTCACTCTGTGGCAGGAAGGCTTCTCCCTCGGTTGGCTTACTTATGTCAGCTATAGGATATGAGAGCCACCTGAGGGGTGCCGATTCATTACTGAACTGTTTACCTCTTTGTGGTGTGATAAAAATAAACCCACAGGAATACAACTATATACAGTTCAGTAATATCTCTGAAGGTGGTTGTAAAGGAGAGGGTCACTTATAAACATTACAGTGACCCTTTATCACCACCACTAATTTTCTGCATGGGCAGCTATAACGGATATTTTTCAAACCTAATATCAAGCTACATATCCATATACCGTGATAATTCCGTTATTTGGTTAATTTTGGAAGGGAGAAAACATACTCCTCTCCTATGCCCATAAATACTGCCTTATCTCATTCTCATTCACCTGAATACACTACATGAGTGAGATAGATAGTGAGACTTTTAATGATATTTGAAATAAAATTATTTATTATTTTCCTTTTAAATCGTTATTTTTGGCAGTAAGTCTTGTTAATGGATCACATGACCATGGGAAGGAGGAGGCTTGTCCTGATTGACTCAGAGGCTGACAGACAACCTATAAGCCAATCGGGGTCGGATTTTGGCAGGTCCTTCAGTCTCTGGGCTTCAGAGGCACCATTTTGAGCATAGCTTGCGATTTGAGAGCATATGTCTTGAATGTGTCTGGCAAAAAGCAATTAGACACAATCCAGCATCCTTAAGGTGGTGTAGGGTCTGTATAGGGACATATTTATTTAGGCAGATTGAATCAGTAGGTAAAAGTCAGGAGTTTATCAGGGAAAAATAGGCTGTTCTCTCAGAGTTCTGTGTGTGCGTTTCATAGTGGGCTCAAGTTCAAATTCTGGAATCACCAAAATCCTGCACCAACCTCATTTCTTTCTATATGAACAGCTAGCCATATATTTTTTTTTAAACTTCAAGTTTCTGCAGGCATCCTCCATTGTATGCATTTTTGCTGGGGATTGCTGTTAGCAACAGACCACATGTGCAGGAATTGCTCCCCCGGTTTGATATGCGCAACAGCATATGGGGTCTGAGCAATTTTCTACCATTTTAGACCACGTTATTTTCTGTGATTGTATTTGAACATTTATACCTGGAGGTGTGGCAACTCCAGGTCTGAATGTACCATTACTTACATCTTATGGTAACATTCTGGTGCACCTGAGTCACATGAGTCATTGGTAGGTGGGGCTCATAGTCTCCTCCCTCCTCCCATTGTATGTGTGATTTCACGCTGGAGGTAACTAGGAGTAGGTTGCTGTGTGTCGGCCTATATGCTCCTTCCGCAATTGCCCATACGGCAAGGTAGGTTAGCACTAGGTCCCGAGCCACTCTGAGATACCTTGAGGCGGTGCTCGGGCTCCGGTATGTTCTTGATATAAGAATATATTGGCGAAAGTCTCATTTTAACATCAGTGTGAGGGTTTAGCCATATATTGTCAACTGAATTACCGCCGCAGTGCACCTTTACTAGTGATTGTTTAAACCTCAAGTTTCAACAGTTTATAAATGTTTTATAGTTTTTTTCCCCAGCACCAGCAGCATACATTTTTCCGCAAATGCTGCACATTTTGCCCTTTTTTCCGCTAAAAATACATTTTGGTGTTTTTCATAATTAGGCACTTCAGCAGATTTCGGTGCATCAATACTTGTGTGTTTGTAGAAGGGGACGTATAATTGTGCCTCTTTTATTTTCCGCAAAAAACAGCTGCATTTAAGCAGTTCATTACACTTTACCAGTGTGTTCGTAGCAGGGTACGTTTAATTGCTGTTAGATACCTAAAAACTGTTTCATTGTAACTTTTTAAATTAGGCATTTCAGCGCATTTCAGTGCATCAATATACCAATTTCACTTAATGTATTGTACTGCGTCAAGATAGCTTGCAGTTTTAGAGAATGCATTGTGTTCGTACTGTAATAACTGCATTAAAGGGAACCTGTCATCAACTTTATGCTACCCATACTAACAGCAGAATAAAGTAGAGACAGGTGAGTTGATTTCAGCGTTCTGTCATTTATAAGTTAAAAGTAAGTGGTTGTCGAGAACCAACATCACAAACATTGCAGATTAGGCCTGGAAAAGAGTCATAGCCACCTAAGAAGAGTCATGGTTATTCATGAATTCCTGCTCTCCCTGCCCACCTGCTGATGACTGACAGTCTTCTACCTAGTTTTCTCCCTTTCTCTCTAGGAGAGAACTGCCAATCATTAACAGATGGGTGGGGAGAGCAGGAGATTAGGAATAAACATGACTCATCTCGGGTAGATTTGACTCTTTTCAAGGCCTGGGCTGCAATGTTTGTGATGTTGGTTCTCAGCAACCACTCACTTTTAGCTCAAGAGAGACACACCGCTGAAATCAGCATTTCTGTCACTAATTTATGCTGCCCTCAGTACAGTCAGCATAAAGTTGATGACAGGTTCCCTTTAATATAGCAGTTTCATTCAATCCTTTCAGGAAACCATGAGATTTTCATGAACACATTGTACTCCAATAACTGCATTAATAGTACAGTTTCATTCAGTGCTTTGTATTATATCAATACCATGCAGTTTTGGTGAACGTAATGTACTACAATAATTGAATTACCATAGCAGTTTTATTCAAAGGTTAGCATTTCATCAAGATACAGTGCAGTTTTAGTGAACTCACTGTACTGCAATAACTGCATTAATATTGCAGTTTCATTCAAGGCTTTATATTGCATCAAGATACCATGCAATTTTAGATAAAGCATTATATTTAATAATTGCATTAAACTCTTGAGTCCCGGAGGAGTTATTATTTTTTGCATTTTAATTTTTTCTCCCTGCCTTCCCAGAGCCATAACTTTTTTATATTTGTTCATTCACATAGCTCCACCAGGGCTTATTTTTTGCAGGACAAATTGTATTTTCATTTAATAGTGCATACATTGTAGTGGGAAGTAGGAAAAATAATGTAATTCTGTCACAGTTTTATGGGGTTTTTTTCTCTACAGCATTCCCTATGCAGTAAAACTGTCCTATGCCATTCATTCTCTGGGTCGGTATATTTAAAATGATACTATATTTATATAGTTTTTCTTGTGTTTTAATACTGAAAAAATAAAAACTTTGAAAAAAAAAATATTTTCATCTCCATTTTCTGACCCCCATAACTTTTTTATATGGATCTATGGGAGATTCATTTTTTTGCAGGATGATCTGTAGTTTTTATTCATACTATTTTGGAGTGTGTGACTTTTTGATCACATTTTATTTAATCTTTTTTTCGTAAGTGAAGCGATAAAAAAATGGTAAATTGGCCATTTTGAATTTTTTTCTCTTATGCTATTCACCATATGGAATAAATATTTATAGGTTTTAATAGTTCAGGCATTTTGGGACCCGTAGATGCCCATGATTTTTATGTTTTTTTTGTTTATTTATTTCTATTTTAATTCTTCTGAAAGGGAAGTGATTTAAATTTTTATATTAACTTTTTTAAAACTTTTTTTTTTAATCTCCCTTAGGAGGCTAGAATATGCAATTTTCAGATTGCTTTAAACTTACACTGTAGTTCAACCCCCTAAGGTCCTTGACATTTTTTACCTTAACCCCTTCCCGACCAGCGCCGTACATGTATGGCGCTGGTGCGGTGCGGGGACATGACGCCCACTCGCGAGTGCGGCGGGCACCATGGCCGGTTTTAATAGTTCAGGCATTTTGGGACCCATAGATGCCCATGATTTTTATGTTTTTTTTGTTTATTTATTTCTATTTTAATTCTTCTGAAAGGGAAGTGATTTAAATTTTTATATTAACTTTTTTAAAACTTTTTTTTTTAATCTCCCTTAGGAGGCTAGAATATGCAATTTTCAGATTGCTTTAAACTTACACTGTAGTTCAACCCCCTAAGGTCCTTGACATTTTTTACCTTAACCCCTTCCCGACCAGCGCCGTACATGTATGGCGCTGGTGCGGTGCGGGGACATGACGCCCACTCGCGAGTGCGGCGGGCACCATGGCCGGTTTTAATAGTTCAGGCATTTTGGGACCCATAGATGCCCATGATTTTTATGTTTTTTTTGTTTATTTATTTCTATTTTAATTCTTCTGAAAGGGAAGTGATTTAAATTTTTATATTAACTTTTTTAAAACTTTTTTTTTTAATCTCCCTTAGGAGGCTAGAATATGCAATTTTCAGATTGCTTTAAACTTACACTGTAGTTCAACCCCCTAAGGTCCTTAACATTTTTTACCTTAACCCCTTCCCGACCAGCGCCGTACATGTATGGCGCTGGTGCGGTGCGGGGACATGACGCCCACTCGCGAGTGCGGCGGGCACCATGGCCGGCAAGTCTCTGCTGTTTCTAACAGCAGAGACTTGCCGCTACTTACCGCCATCGGCGGCGTCTTCTAGGGCCTTCTGATGCCATGATCACACGTGATCACGGCATCAGGATGCGTCTGAACCCGGAAGCGTACGCTTCCGGTTGGTGTACAGGCGCCCTGAGTGGCCAATCGGGGTGTCTGTACACCATATGAAAACTGTAATCCTCGCAAAAAACGGACAGCACCTCCTAGAGTCAGGTGCAAGCTACCTACTGGCTAATTAAATACTAAACAGAAAATGGCAGCAGCACTAGATAAGCCATGGCACATAAAATGAACATGAAATGAACATATGAAGAAGTAGAAAAGCATAACTGCTATGTAGTATAAAGTGGAAGCTCTTAGCGCATATAAATGATCATAAATATGTCGGGCTCATCCACCAACGATCAAGGTGGCGTCCAATCAGATGAGTCCTACACTAACACTGACCTGCATCCTACACAAACCGGCAGGCCCATATCAGGAGAACACCATACCTGGTCAGAAGCTGCACCAGTGTGAACAGGAGTGCTAAATTCCCAGAGGAGGCCAGTCCTCCTCTATATATACATAATTGCAAAAAACGGACAGCACCTCCTAGAGTCAGGTGCAAGCTACCTACTGGCTAATTAAATACTAAACAGAAAATGGCAGCAGCACTAGATAAGCCATGGCATAGCATAGCAGTTATGCTTTTCTACTTCTTCATATGTTCATTTCATGTTCATTTTATGTGCCATGGCTTATCTAGTGCTGCTGCCATTTTCTGTTTAGTATTTAATTAGCCAGTAGGTAGCTTGCACCTGACTCTAGGAGGTGCTGTCCGTTTTTTGCAATTATGTATATATAGAGGAGGACTGGCCTCCTCTGGGAATTTAGCACTCCTGTTCACACTGGTGCAGCTTCTGACCAGGTATGGTGTTCTCCTGATATGGGCCTGCCGGTTTGTGTAGGATGCAGGTCAGTGTTAGTGTAGGACTCATCCGATTGAAAGCCACCTTGATCGTTGGTGGATGAGCCCGACATATTTATGATCATTTATATGCGCTAAGAGCTTCCACTTTATACTACATAGCAGTTATGCTTTTCTACTTCTTCATATGTTCATTTCATGTTCATTTTATGTGCCATGGCTTATCTAGTGCTGCTGCCATTTTCTGTTTAGTATTTAATTAGCCAGTAGGTAGCTTGCACCTGACTCTAGGAGGTGCTGTCCGTTTTTTGCAATTATATATATATATATATATATATATATATATATATAGATAGATATACACTCACCGGCCACTTTATTAGGTACACCTGTCCAACTGCTCGTTAACACTTAATTTCTAATCAGCCAATCACATGGCGGCAACTCAGTGCATTTAGGCATGTAGACATGGTCAAGACAATCTCCTGCAGTTCAAACCAAGCATCAGTATGGGGAAGAAAGGTGATTTGAGTGCCTTTGAACGTGGCATGGTTGTTGGTGCCAGAAGGGCTGGTCTGAGTATTTCAGAAACTGCTGATCTACTGGGATTTTCACGCACAACCATCTCTAGGGTTTACAGAGAATGGTCCGAAAAAGAAAAAACATCCAGTGAGCGGCAGTTCTGTGGGCGGAAATGCCTTGTTGATGCCAGAGGTCAGAGGAGAATGGGCAGACTGGTTCGAGCTGATAGAAAGGCAACAGTGACTCAAATTGCCACCCGTTACAACCAAGGTAGGCAGAAGAGCATCTCTGAACGCACAGTACGTCGAACTTTGAGGCAGATGGGCTACAGCAGCAGAAGACCACACCGGGTGCCACTCCTTTCAGCTAAGAACAGGAAACTGAGGCTACAATTTGCACAAGCTCATCGAAATTGGACAGTAGAAGATTGGAAAAACGTTGCCTGGTCTGATGAGTCTCGATTTCTGCTGCGACATTCAGATGGTAGGGTCAGAATTTGGCGTCAACAACATGAAAGCATGGATCCATCCTGCCTTGTATCAACGGTTCAAGCTGGTGGTGGTGGTGTCATGGTGTGGGGAATATTTTCTTGGCACTCTTTGGGCCCCTTGGTACCAATTGAGCATCGTTGCAACGCCACAGCCTACCTGAGTATTGTTGCTGACCATGTCCATCCCTTTATGACCACAATGTACCCAACATCTGATGGCTACTTTCAGCAGGATAATGCGCCATGTCATAAAGCTGGAATCATCTCAGACTGGTTTCTTGAACATGACAATGAGTTCACTGTACTCAAATGGCCTCCACAGTCACCAGATCTCAATCCAATAGAGCATCTTTGGGATGTGGTGGAACGGGAGATTCGCATCATGGATGTGCAGCCGACAAATCTGCGGCAACTGTGTGATGCCATCATGTCAATATGGACCAAAATCTCTGAGGAATGCTTCCAGCACCTTGTTGAATCTATGCCACGAAGAATTGAGGCAGTTCTGAAGGCAAAAGGGGGTCCAACCCGTTACTAGCATGGTGTACTTAATAAAGTGGCCGGTGAGTGTATATATATATATATATATATGTCAAGTATTTATGGCCAGCTTTACAGAATATATGAGGGAGGCAGTGAGGGAAAAGTAAGCCTATTGAATGAGGAACGTCTTCGCTATTCAGTTCTGCGCTGAACAGTGAAGATGGGCTCTCACATCTCACATGGGCTCTCAATGAAGATCTCTCACATCATCTATTTATTCCCAGGACTGTGACGAGGGGACATCCTATGTGTCTAAAGGAAAGAAGGTTTCTACAAAAATAGAAGAGGGTTCTTTACGATAAGAGCAGTGAGACTATGGAACTCTCTGCCTGAGGAGGTGGTGAAAAACGGCCCTGGCCCAGCATACAGGTAGCACAGACTCGGTCAGCACTCACTGCGGACAGTGTAACAATATCAGACAAGGATATATATATATATATATATATATATATATATATATATATATAGTATTTTTGGCCCACTTTAGGGAATATATGAGGGAGGCAGTGATGGAAGAATCAGTGCACTGAGTGAGGAACGTCTTCACTATTCAGTACTGTGCTGAACAGTGAAGATGAACAGTTCACTGCCAAAATTTAACATCATGGTCAGTTCTTTTCCAGAATGTTATGGACCTCATGTATGGTAGTTTTATGGATATGCCCCTGTGACTTTGGATGTGCTAGCCTAAATTTTCTTGCAATTAGAGATGAGCGAGTACTAAAATGCTCGGGTGCTCGTTATTCGAGTCGAATTTTTCCCGATGCTCGGGTGCTCGTTTCGAATAACGAACCCCATTGAAGTCAATGGGAGACTCGAGCATTTTTTGCGGGGGACCAAAGCTCTGCCTAGGGAAGGCTGGGTGAAAACCTGGAAACCTCAGAAAATTATGGAAACACCACGGAAATGGACAGGAAACAGCAGGGGGAGCATGCATGGATGCCTCTGAGGCTGCCTAATCCCACCATTACCCCACATTCTCAGGCAACAGCCTGGTGGTTACCCTCATGGCAATTGTGCTCACCCAGACCAAGAAAGGCGAGGCAAATACCCATCACATGTTAGGGAAGCACCAAACTAGGTGCAACGAAGGTCCATCACCGCCTGCAGGTGACACCACTGCTCATGCTGGCACTGCAGCTGACATCAAGTTTAGTATCTGTTCTTATCAGTTGCTGTGGCTGTTGGTGGTAAAGTGGTGAGCATAGCTGCTTCCCAAGCAGTTTACCCGGGTTCCATTCCCGTCTATCGCAGGAGGCAATTAAAAGAAGAACCAAAAAAAAATCAGTACAATATCTAATACGTCCCCTACCCGGGTAAATTGTTTGGAGAGAGGGCCTGTAGGTGGGGGGGAAGGAGGTTTCGCTGGAAGAGCCAGAGAAGTGCCCCCTGGGCTAGCGTGTGTGGTGGTGACAACAGCCGGAATGGATTTTGAAAAACTGTAGCATCAACCGGTATGGTATCGATTCTTCTCAGTTTAATACCGTATACGTCCCCTATCTTGGGACCCTATATTTAATGGATTTTTCAAACACGGAAAAAGGAAAAAGAGCTTGCTCTGGCCAGGGGAGTGTCTTTCCCACTGCAGCTAAGGGGACGTGTCCATGCTCTGCCTATCACAGGTCAGGAGGCAATTAAAAGAAGAAAAACAAAAAACATCAGTACATTATCTAATAGGTCCCCTATCCGGGTAAATAGTATGGAGAGAGGGCCTGTAGGTGGGGGGAAGGAGGTTTCGCTGGAAGAGCCAGAGGAGTGCCCCCTGGGCTAGCGTGTGTGGTGGTGACAACAGCCAGAATGGATTTAGAAAAACTGTTGCATCAACCGGTATGGTATCGATTCTTCTCAGTTTAATACCGTATACGTCCCCTATCTTGGGACCTTATAGTTCATGGAATTTTTCCACCACGGAAAACGGAAAAAGAGCTTGCTCTGGCCAGGAGAGTATCTTTCCCACTGCAGCTAAGGGGACGTGTCCATGCTCTGCCTATCACAGGTCAGGAGGCAATTAAAAGAAGAAAAACAAAAAACATCAGTACAATATCTAATACGTCCCCTATCCGGGTAAATTGTTTGGAGAGAGGGCCTGTAGGTGGGGGGAAGGAGGTTTCGCTGGAAGAGCCAGAGGAGTGCCCCCTGGGCTAGCGTGTATGGTGGTGACAACAGCCGGATGTAGTTAGAATGACGACGCAGGACCCCAACTTAAAAATTTAGCATCAACCGGTACTGTCGTAAATTATGAGATTGATCAAGTGTGGCATGACTTTTTAGATGGAGATTGCATGTGGTCACGTACTCCCTGGAACCCCATAGTCACCCCTTCTCTGATGTGCTAGCCCAGAACATTCTCTGCCCCAATTCGCAAGACCTTTTGCTGTTTCCGTGTGCTGACAGTGTGGATTTACCAGTGTTGTCTGAGGAGGTGGTGGACAATGGCGAGACACAGGTGTCGGGGGGTGAGATAGTTGTATGGGAAGCAAGTTACAGTGGGGACTCCTTGGGGGGACTTTCTCATGATGGGACAGATTCAACTTGGGTGGATCAGGCACAGGAACAGATTAATTTTTTGGGGGGTTTATTTAACTTTTATTTAGCAAAAATAACCACAGAGTATTTATTCGTTATCTTCTCTGCGCAGTCTGGCGTTGGGGTTCGTCACTTTGATGGCGAGCTGTGCCGCTCTCTCCACAATGGTCTGTAGGTTCTTAGATGGAGACGTTGTCGGCGATTTCAGTACAGAAGGACTTGTTGCTCATCAACAGAACCTCGACCTCCTTGACATTGTGGACAAGGAATTTGCGGGTGGACCAGGAATTTGCGGAACCCTGTGGGCAGCATGTGTTTGGTCTTCTACTTGCTACCGTATCCAATGTTGGGCAATATAGATACGCAAGTAATATTATTTTTCACAACTATCCCAAAAATAAAAATGTATGCAGTTTGCGCAAATAAAACTGGAAACTGGAACTGGAGAGAGGGCCTGTAGGTGGGGGGGCAGGCTGGGGGGAAGGAGGTTGAGCTGGAAGAGCCAGGGGAGTGCCCCTTGGGGCTAGCGTGTGTGGTGGTGACAACAGCTGGATGTAGTTAGAATGACGACGCAGGACCCCAACTTAAAAATTTAGCATCAACCGGTACAATTGTCAATTATGAGCTAGATCAAGTGTGGCATGACTTTTAAATGGATATTGCATGTGGTCACGTACTCCCTGGAACCCCATAGTCACCCCTTCCCTGATGCGCTAGCCCAGAACATTCTCTGCCCTAATTCGCAAGACCTTTTGCTGTTTCCGTGTGCTGACAGTGGGGATTTACCAGTGTTGTCTGAGGAGGTGGTGGACAATGGCGAGACACAGGTGTCGGGGGGTGAGGTAGTTGTATGGGAAGCAAGTTACAGTGGGGATTCCTTGGGGGGACTTTCTCATGATGGGACAGATTCAACTTGGGTGGATCAGGCACAGGAACAGATGAATTTTTTTGGGGGTTTATTTAACTTTTATTTAGCAAAAATAACCACAGAGATATTTATTCGTTATCTTCTCTGCGCAGTCTGGCGTTGGGGTTTGTCACTATGATGGCGAGCTGTGCCGCTCTCTCCACCATGGTCTGTAGGTTCTTAGATGGAGACGTTGTCGGCGATTTCAGTACAGAAGGACTTGTTGCTCATCAACAGAACCTCGACCTCCTTGACATTGTGGACAAGGAATTTGCCGGTGGACCAGGAATTTGCGGAACCCTATGGGCAGCATGTGTTTGGTCTTCTACTTGCTACCGTATCCAATGTTGGGCAATATAGATACGCAAGTAATATTATTTTTCACAACTATCCCAAAAATAAAAATGTATGCAGTTTGCGCAAATAAAAATGGAAACTGGAACTGGAGAGAGGGCCTGTAGGTGGACCTCCGGAAAAATTGTTTGGAGAGAGGGCCTGTAGGTGGACCTCCGGAAAAATTGTTTGGAGAGAGGGCCTGTAGGTGGAACTCCGGAAAAATTGTTTGGACAGAGGGCCTGTAGGTGGACCTCGGGAAAAATGTTTTTGAGAGAGGGCCTGTAGGTGGACCTCTGGAAAAATTGTTTGAATAGAGGGCCTGTAGGTGGACCTCCGGAAAAATTGTTTGGAGAGAGGGCCTGTAGGTGGAACTCCGGAAAAATTGTTTGGAGAGAGGGCCTGTAGGTGGACCTCCGGAAAAATTGTTTGAAGAGAGGGCCTGTAGGTGGACCTCGGGAAAAATTGTTTGAAGAGAGGGCCTGTAGGTGGACCTCCGGAAAAATTTTTTGGAGAGAGGGCCTGTAGGTGGACCTCCGGAAAAATGTTTTTGAGAGAGGGCCTGTAGGTGGACCTCTGGAAAAATTGTTTGAATAGAGGGCCTGTAGGTGGACCTCCGGAAAAATTGTTTGGACAGAGGGCCTGTAGGTGGACCTCCAGAAAAATTGTTTGGACAGAGGGCCTGTAGGTGGACCTCCGGAAAAATTGTTTGGACAGAGGGCCTGTAGGGGGCCCTCCTGAAAAATTGTGGTAAAAGAGTGCCAGTTGGACCTCTGAAAAATGGCGTTTTTTGGTCACTATTAGGCAAAGACGATATGGAAGAGGAGGAGGAGTAGAGAAGAGGAATCGGATACATAAGTTATTTAAATCTTTAGCTGCTTTCCCCTGGAGGAGATTTGAATTCCGGTGAAATCCATGCTTTGTTCATTTTAATAAGCATCAGCCTGTCAGCGTTGTCAGTTGACAGGCATGTACGCTTATCGGTGATGACGCCACCAGCTGCACTGAATACCCGCTCTGACAGCACGCTAGCGGCAGGGTAGGCCATCACCTCCAAGGCGTACAGCGCCAGTTCAGGCCACGTGTCCAGCTTTGAAACCCAGTAGTTGTATGGAGCAGAGTGATCGCTACGGACGTTGGTATGGTCAGCTAGGTACTCCCTCACCATCTTTCTGTACAGCTCCCCCCTACTCTGCCTAGACTGGGGACAGGTGACAGTGTCTTGCTGGGGTGACATAAAACTGGCAAAGGCCTTGGAGAGCGTTCCCCTGCCAGTGCTGGACAAGCTGCCTGTTCGCCTCCTCTCCCCCGCTACTTGGCCCACAGAACCATGCCCTCTGCCGCTAGCGGCGCCAGATGGGAAGAATTGTTTCAGCTTGTGCACCAGGGCCTGTTGATATCTATTCACTCTCATACTCCTTTCCTCTGCAGGGATGGAGAGTGGAAAGGTTCTGCTTGTACCGTGGGTCCAGGAGAGTGAACACCCAGTAATCGGTGTTTGAAAAAATTCTTCTAACGCGAGGGTCACAGGATAGGCAGCCTAACATGAAGTCTGCCATGTGCGCCAGAGTCCCAACACGTAAGAATTCCCTCTCCTCACTGGCCTGACTCTCCATTTCCTCCTCCTCCTCCTCCAAATCCTCCTCTAAAGCCTTTACACGCTCAAGAGTTAAGGACTGAGCACTGGTACCCTCTACTGTCTCGCCGACATTCTCCTCCTCTTCCTCCTCATCCTCATCCCCCTCCTCCGATACGCGCTGAGAAACAGACCGGAGGGTGCTCTGGCTATCAAGCGACGTATCTTCCTCCACCGTCTCTTGTGACAAGCGCAAAGCATCCGACTTGATGCTGAGCAGTGAGTTTTTCAACAGGCAAAGCAGCGGGATGGTGAGGCTGATAATGGCGGCATCGCCGCTGACTATCTGTGTTGACTCCTCAAAGTTGCTCAACACCTGGCAGATATCAGACATCCACGTCCACTCCTCATTGTAGACTTGAGGAATCTGACTGAACTGACTACCAGTTCTGGTGGAAGTTGACATCTGGCAGTCTACAATCGCTCTGCCCTGCTGGTAAACTCTGGATAACATGTTTAATGTTGTATACTATCTCATGGGCACGTCGCACAACAGTCGGTGAGCGGGCAGTTGTAGGCAGCGCTGGGCTGCCCTCAGAGTGGCAGCATCTGTGGTCGACTAGCGGAAATGCGCACAGATGCGGCGCACCTTGGTGAGCAAATCAGACAGATTGGGGTATGTCTTGAGGAACCGCTGAACTATTAGATTGAACACGTGGGCCAGGCATGGCACATGTGTCAGTCTGCCGAGTTGCAGAGCCGCCACCAGGTTACGCCCGTTGTCACACACAACCATGCCTGGCTTGAGGTTCAGCGGTGCCAGCCACACATCGGTCTGCGCCGTGATGCCCTGTAACAGCTCTTGGGCGGTGTGCCTTTTGTCACCTAAGCTCAGCAGTTTAAGCAACGCCTGCTTACCCACGGCACTGCTGCTGCGCCTAGAGCTACCGACTGAAGGCGCCGTGCCCACGGATGGTAATTCGGTGGAGGAGGAGGAGGGGTCGGAGGAGGAGGGGAGGAGGAGGAGGCATAGTACGTCTGAGAGACCGTGACCGAGGTAGGCCCCGCAATCCTCGGTGTGTGGGCAGTACATGAGCGGCCCCAGGGTCATTCTCGGTCCCAGCCTCCACCAAGTTAACCCAATGTGCCGTCAGTGAGATATAGTGTCCCTGCCCGGCAGCACTTGTCCACGTGTCCGTGGTTAGGTGGACCTTCTCAGAAACAGCGTTGGTCAGGGCACGGATGATGTTCTGTGACACGTGCTGGTGTAGGGCTGGGATGGCACATCGGGAAAAATAGTAGCGGCTGGGGACCGAATACCGAGGGGCAGCCACCGCCATGAGATTGCGAAAGGCCTCGGTCTCTACCAGCCTATAGGGCAGCATCTCCAGGCTAAGCAATTTGGAGATGTGGACGTTGAGGGCTTGGGCATGTGGGTGGGTGGAACTGTATTTCCTCTTGCGCTCCAGCGTCTGCTGTAAAGACAGCTGAACGCTGCGCTGGGACACGTTGGTGGACACTGTGGAGGATCGTGGAGGCGAAGGTGTGGTTTTCCGGCGGGAGGCGCTCGTGCCGGGGTCCTGGGCAGGGGGTTGACTAGCAGAGGCAGCGAGTGACGCAGGGGGTTGACTAGCAGAGGCAGCGAGTGACACAGGGGAAGGAGCAGTGGTGTGACCCGCAGGAGGTGGTGAACGGCCTTGATTCCATTGAGTGGGGTGTTTAGCACTCATATGCCTGCGCATGCTGGTGGTGGTTAGGCTAGTAGTGGTGGCACCCCTGCTGATCCTGGTGTAGCACAGGTTGCACACCACAGTCCGTCGGTCATCCTCACTTTCTTTAAAGAACCTCCAGACTTGCGAACATCTAGGCCTCGCCACGGGAGCTTCACTACGTGAAACAGTTGCTGCTGATGCACCAGCTCTGGCCCTGCTTCTCCCTCTGGCCACACCACTGCCTCTTACAACCTGTTCTGGTGCAGCACTCGCCTCCGCCTCAGAAGCACTGTCTTCACTCGGCATATCAACCCTGCTTCGGTCAGTCACCTCGTCATCCTCCGATTCCTCAGTCTGCTCCCCCCTCGGAATTCCTCCCCTTACAACAACTTCACCACTGTCTGACAACCGTGTCTCCTCATCGTCCGACACCTCTTTACAAACTTCTTCCACTAACTCAACATTGTCATCATCATCATCACCCACAGACTGCGACAGTTGGAAAACTTGGGCATCGGGAACGAGGTCAGCAGCAACCTGAGAAGTGGTTTGTGACTCTGGGAAGGGTCCAGAAAACAGTTCCTGAGAGTATGCCGGATCGCATTCCAAATTTTCCTGGGAGGGGGCAGACTGGGGGATAGGAGGTTGAGGTGGAGGAGCCATAGGAGTGCTCCCTTGGGTAACGTGGGTGGACTGCGTGGAAGACTGACTGGTAGACAAATTACTTGAAGCATTGTCATCAATCCACGAGATCAGCTGTTCGCACTGTTGTTGTTTCAACAGTCCTCTACCACGTGTCCCTGTAAGTTGAGACATGAAGCTAGGGAGTGTAGCTCTGCGGCGTTCCACAGCTCCCTCATCAGCAGGTACTGTCTCACCCTGCCCAGGACCACGGCCTCTGCCCCCTGCAGTAATTGAATGCCCACGCCCTCGTCCTCGACCCTTAGCCCTGGGGTTCAACATTTTTTGTATATAAGTGTATGATATAAAAAAAAAAATTAAACGGGCCTGGTGTACTGAAACCCACAAACTTGTTCAGTCTGGTAGAATTAAGCGACGTACAGAAAGTGTCACCTGGACAGATTATACGGATTGGAGCGAGTGTGCTGAACTGTGACACACAGAAAGGTTACACGCAGCTGAGTAAAATGGATTTGTATCACTGAGCTAAAACAACTGAAAAACTAATTTTTTTTAAAATTTAGTTTTTTATATTTTTTTAAAATGTTGTTTTTTTGGGAACGTGACGTGCAGGAACTATCGGAGACCTAACTCACACCCTGTTAACGGTGCTTATTTAGACTGCGACCCAGACAAATGTTGCACAGAGAGTTTTCTGGATCAAGCTGTATACGTTATTGGTAGCAAATGACTTGGTTGTATTCTGTGAAGTACAGAAAGTGTCACCTGGACAGTATATATGGATTGGAGTGAGTGTGCTGAACTGTGACACACAGAATGGTTCCACACTGCTGTGTGCAATGGATTTGTATCACTGAGATAGAACAATAAAAAAAAAACAGGGTTAGATATGACGATAGCTGCACTACTAGTGCCAACCAGCAAGCCAAGCCAGGAGACAAAAAAAAATTTCTTCTAACCCTTAGAAGGGCTGTTGGGTTCTTTGTGGGTGATTCCTGCCTAACAGAGAACTAAATGCAGGCCCTAACACTGTCCCTGAAAGGCAGCAGCTCTATCCCTAACGACATCCAGAGGGCATCTGAGCCGAGCACCGCGGCCAGTCACTAGTATATTCCAGGGTCACCTGATCAGGCCAGCCAATCCCTGCTATCGACATGTAAGGGCCCCACGTGATGCTGGGTGTACCGTAGAGTCTCCTGGCTTGTGATTGGCTGTGTTTATAGGCGCCAAAAAAGCACGATGCGGAAGTTGCCATTTCCTTGAGTATGGCGAGATACTCGTCCGAGCAGCGAGCACTTACGAGTACCCTAATACTCGAACGAGCACCAAGCTCGGACGAGTATGCTCGCTCATCTCTACTTGCAATGTGTTTGGAGGGTAGCTGCCTCCTTTTGATTCAGCACTTCCCACCCATCTGCACAGGGCTTCTGAGCAGAATATAACTAAAGCTGTTTCATATACCGTCCTAAACATTTTAGGCTTAAATTAGACCCAAGAGAGGCAGTTCTGTTAGCGTTAGGTACCCATCTGCAGAAGTCACCTTGACGTTGGTAGATGGACCCAACACACGTTTGATCAAAAAATGCAGTTTTTCATGTATAGTAGGAGATAGTACCACTTTAATCCACTTTAATGCTGTTTGTATGGCTGTGCCTTATGGCTGTGCACCTGTGACTTAGGATGTGCTAGTCTAAATTTTCTTGCAGTGTTATTTACCTCACACTGGTCCACAGGTTTACCTTCCACCAAGACAATGATCCAACGGAGGAGAGGGAAAGGAGAGGGATAACTCTGAATGTCCATGAATGGCCCATCTAGAGCCCTGACTTGAACCCAATCAGACATCTCTGGAGAGACCTGAAATTGGCTGTCCACCGACTGTCTCATCCAAGAAAGGCAGAAAATCCCCAAATCCAGGCATGCAAACCTTGTGGCATCATACCCAAGAAGACTGGAGGCTGTAATCGGTGTAAATACTTATATAAAAGCATTGGGTTAGATTGGGTCACTGTCACTAGTAGAGTACCACAGGTGTCAGTATTGGGCCTTATTATCATTATATTTATTAATGTTCTTGTAGAAGGCTTGCACAGGAAAATATCAATTTTTGACACTAAACTGTGTAAAGAGAGTAACACGGAAGAGGACAGTTTACTGCTACAGATGGATTTAAATAGATTGAAGGCTTGGGCAGAGAAGGGGCATATGAGGTTTAATACTGACAAATGTAAGGTTATGCACATGGGAAGGAACAATGCAAGTCACCCATACAAACTAAATGGTACAGAGATCTCTCCCATCATCTATTTATCCCCAGGACTGTGACTGTGATGAGGGGACATCCTCTGTGTCTAGAGGAAAGAAGGTTTGTACACAAACATAGAAGTGGATTCTTTACGGTAAGAGCAGTGAGACTATGGAACTCTCTGCCTGAGGAGGTGGTGATGGTAAGTTCACTAAAAGAGATCAAGAGGGGCCTGGATGTATTTCTGGAGTGTAATCATATCACAGGTTATAGTTTCTAGAGAGGGGTCGTTAATCCAGGGAGTAATTCTGATTGCCTGATTGGAGTCGGGAAGGAAATTTTTTCCCCTATCCTTGCAGGATAACAGGCTGAAATGGATGGACAGATGTCTTTTTTTCAGCCTTACAAACCATCTTACTATGTAATGCGAAATTTAAATTTTTAATTTTCAATAAATTAGCAAAAATTTCAAACCTTCTGTTTTCACTTTGTCATTATCAAAAAGTGAAAAGGTCTGAAGAGTTTCATAATGGTAAATGAGAGCTTATCACATGTTCATTTCTTCAGGTTGTTAGGATTGTAGGACAAACATCCAGCAAGTTTCTAGTTGAGATTTTCTTTTTCTATCTTATGGTTCGTCCCTCCCCCGTACTGGTCTAAACACCTTTTATATTTCCTGGAATGAAGAATCAGATACATTAGCTGTGCCTGGCCATGAAATCTTATGATAATGGGTTCAGCGTATGCGCAGTAAGGACTGGAGACGGCTGGGCAGAATTCCATCTGCCCCATAATTCCCAACCCTGTACTGAGTGTGCACTAAATGCACTGCAGCAAGATTTCAGGGCAAGGCATGATTACATCCACACTGCCAGGCCCTGTCAGTGAAACTAGCAGGGGCCTGACTGGCAGGAAAAAGGAGAGAAGCCTCTTGGTGCAGCTAGGTGCAATAGCAATGCATTAACTAAAAAGCTATTAAATGGTTATAATTTACTGTTCTGTATAGGCAAATTTTCAGAAGCATTATCACCACAGGCTGAATTGCAATGACAAGTAACAGCTCAAAAGACAGAACGTTTTAACATGTATTAGACCTGGTGGCCAGTGTGAACTGTAGCATTTTAGTTTTAAATATAGTGACACTGAAAATGTAAAAAAAAAATCTAAAACTATTTAAAAATGTGTTTAACATCAAAACATGGTTTAAAGAATATACCATTTTCTGATGACACATTCCCTTTAAACCAGTAGTACATTCAGCTATAATGGAGAAGGGTTCTAACTTCTTACATGTGCCCAAAATTAGATATGTCACTATTTGTTGTTGTAGTTAGTTTTGGAGTCATTTCTGCATTTGGTTTAATTTACTTTTTGTGTTTGTTAGTGCTCTACAGCAGTATTAAGAAATAGATAATTTCATATTAAATCCTCAGTCAGTCACAAAATTCTAAGCAAACATAACTGAGAGGCAGATTTACTCTACTAATCCTGTACATGAGAGAGAATTTTATGCTAGTATTGTTGCGGGATTTTGGCACTAAGGGGGTCGTTTATTAAACTGGTGTAAAGTAGAACTGGCTTAGTTGATCATAGCAACCAATCAGATTTTGCCTTTCATTTTCCAAAGGAGCTGTCCAAAATGAAAGGTGGAATCTGATTGGTTGCTATGGGCAACCAAAATAGTTCTACTTTACACTAGTTTGATAAGTGACCCCCCCCCCCCCCCAAATGTTGTGATTTAGTCAATGGCTCTTTTCCAGTGAAGTCAATGCTCTTCTTGCTATGACCGCACCTTTTTTAGTGATTCCAAAAAAATGTAGAATTCCCAGTTGCACCTGACTGCGCCACCTTGTGCCACTTTTTTAGACAGATTCTAGGTGCAGACACATTATTAAATCTGGGCCTGTATGTTGTGTTCAAGTACAATATAAATCACCAACTCAATCAAAAGATACAAGTGGAATTGATTACTAAAATTCTTCACTAGTTTATGTCTTCCTTATAGATGTACTCAAACAAAACAATAGCTGATCTTAGGGAGACCAACTACAAAAAACACAGTGGATTTAAGAGTCTCAACACAGCAATCCAAAGTGCAAAGCTCCCTAGGAAACAGTAACATGCAAAATAACTGTGGAGCCTTAGTTATTGGTCTTCAACACAGTGAAAGCCAGATATCACTCAAAGGAAGGAAAACCAAGCAAAGGGGTATCCTCATTACATAGATCACCAGATCCACCATATTAAGTGGCCCCTATGTCAAGATCCAGCTATTGATGGATGTAACTGTGATCATGTATGGTAGTTTTAAATCTGATTCCATTAATAGAGTTATCCATAAAGCCAGTTTAGTATTGAGCATGAACAATATGTGATTTTTTTTTTTTGTGGGCATCAGAATTTTCTTTTGATATTATGCCAGTTCAACAAGTGCATAAAAGAAAGATTAAAAGGGATTTCAGGACTAAGACATTGATAGTCTATCCAAATATTGGCCATGAATGTATGATTAGTGGGATTTAAACCTCAAGGACTCTACTGTTCAGCAGAATGAAGGTACACAACATTGTATACAGAATATATGGCGAATGCACACCACAAACACACAGCTGTCCTTCCCTAAGGGCTCATTCACCGTATGGTCGTAGTGGCCGTGTTGCGGACCGGAAATAGCGGTCCACAATGCATGGGCACCGGACATGTAAATCTCATATTGCAGTGCAGACCCATTGACTTGAATGGGTCTGTGATCCACAAAATATGGCAAAAGATAGGACATGTCCAATCTTTTGCTGTGCAAATAAAATTTACCAACTGAGAACTTCCACAGAAGCACTTCCATTTTCATGATAGGACATGTCCTATCTTTTGCTGTATCTTGCAGATCACGGACCCATTCAAGTCAATGGGTCCCATCTACAGCAAAGAGCTCACATAGCCGGTGCACATGTATTGCAGACTGTGCACCACAGCCATGGGGTCATGGAAGTGAGCCCTAAGAGTTTGTGATCTTTAATAATATTAGAACTTTAGTAACTTAAAAAAAAACTGTTATGAACATGTCAAAATATATACTAAAGAACAAATGTTTTTGGTTATGCTTATGGTGGAAGTACTTTTAAACTTTACTCTATGAAAATTCCACTGACGATTTTATACCTGAACCTGCATGTTTTAAGATTAGTGATTGATGAAACTTGGATGCTGTGGGACAACAGTCACAAAATATACTACATGCTGGAATGCCTTGAAAATATATTTTACCAGTATAAAGAAAGTAGAGGTACAGTGTTATACTCACATTCTGGTATTATTTTTCGATGAAATGTCTTTGGATATGTGATCAGACATCAACAATACACACAGTTAAAAAAACTACTGATTCAACTTTTCGTTTCATTTTTCATGTGTAAATGTTATTTTATGATCTTATCCAAAGCTGTCAATTTTCCTATCAAATTATAAGTACACCATGTGCAAGAAACTTAGGGAAGAAAATAACATAACACTCATTATTTTTTCATAACTAGAAACTGCTGAAGATGACTGTTTTGTTCTAACACACTGGAACTAACAATTTTATCTCACTGAAAAACCTATTACTATTTCAGTCTGAAGCTTTACCACATGCTGAAGTATCATTTGGCACCTGACTCAAAATCTTGGTTACTGGACAAGCCATGCACAAGGCACACTAACCGGTGCAGAGAGAAATTTGATATTATTTCTTCATATAAAATACATAATTTTCTATATACTCACTGCGTATATGTTTCTCTTTCATACTTTAGGCTCTGTTCAGTATGTAGGACCACAGTGCCCTACTCTATATAGATAGTCAACAATAGAGATGAGCAAATCTATTCGTTGATTCGTATCGAATCTTGGGATTTTTCAGCTGCGAAGCAAATCCGAATTTCCTTGGATTCGCTTCATATTATTCGTAAACGTATGCAAAATTTTACACGCTAACTCTGCGACTAGTGAGGCGGCTGGAGCATCTGTTGGTGTTCGCGACTCTGGAGGGTCCGCTCTGTCTTGTTCAGCGGAAGTGGCTGTAGCGTCCACTTCGCCGCCCAGGAGGATTTCAAGCCAGAACCCCATTGTTCCGGCATCTGTGATGGCCCATGCACAGACCCCTTGGGAGTATAAAACCGCAGTGGAGGAATTGGTCATAGAAGTTTTTGACCACCCTAGGCCAGGAGATCCTTCACTAGAACGAAGGAAGGGAATTGTGCTGTGGTTTTCAGTGGGGCGAGGGTCTGGCTTCCTGCAGGATGACTACTCTGGGAAGGAGTATTTCGTGGGCCGCCGGTCGGTGAAATGGCCGTACCTGCCGCAAGCTTGTCACAGCCTGTATGTGGGGGATCAGGTGGAGTACACCCCCAAGGAGTCCATGAAAGGACCATTTGCAACCGGGGTTACCCTCCTTTCCAAGCCCCTGGTGCCTTCAAGTGACGCAGAAGTGTGGCCGGATGAACCACCAGGTCCAGGACGCTTGTGCTGCCTGTAGGAATTCCCAGATGGCATCCTCTGGTTCTGTGAAAAGCCTCAGTCTCAGCCGGAGCCTCTGATTCCAGGACTGCCAGCACCACCACCACGACAGTCCTTACAGCTGGGTCAGCTGACCATGTCATCCTTCACCTTTCAGTGAACGGTCATCAACCAATACTACCAGCTGCCGTGGAAGGTGAAGCCAGCAGCAGCCGGGGAAGCTGGGTTGTCTTCCCTGGATCATGCAACCTTTCCAGAACCGCTGCAGCTGGAAGTTCTTCTTACCACAGCTGTCCCGGCAGGAGGATCCGGAAAAGCTGAAGTGTCTGCAGCACTGGCCAGCATGACCACCCGGACCCGGTCAAGTCCGAATTCCGGAACAAGAGGGCAGTGGAGCTCCACCACCGCAGCGAGTGTGGCCTACAAGAGGCAGGAGCGTCCTCTTATGATTTTTAGTAGCAGCAGCTCGAGTGAGGAGGATTTCAAGTCCCTCATCTGAGGAACCACTACTGGCTGGCTGCTGTCCAGGACACTGCTGGAGGAGTCGGGAGGACCTATGGGAGCCACACCATGGACTGCACCTGACAGGTGAGATGCTAGTTGGCAGTTGTTTTTGTTTAGTTTGTGTTGCCCTCATTTGACTCTCACCCAGATGGGCATGGCTGTCAGGACTCTCCCATTCTTCAGAAAATTCCCTGTTGCGCCAAAGTGCACCTATTTTCCTTTTTACCCCCCCTTTAAGGTTATTTGGGAACCACTTTTGCAAAAAAGGTTCTCTATTTGCTTCTATTTATTATCTGTGTGGATTACACATGACATTACCTGTTCGGATTACAATTTTACCTCACGTGGATTACAATTGAATTTTGGAATATTTGTTCCAGACAGACAGTTTTATCATTGCCAAGCCAACTAGGAGCCATAAGGAGAGACTCAAACATATATCTGAGCCTTTTATGCTTGCAAATGTGAAATTGATTGCACTAAAATGTTTGCATACTTATGTCTTTGCTGTATTTTAGCTACACTGTTTTTAATGGTACAGTACTTTAGCCCATTGTGTGTATTCTTTTTATGGTACTGCAATGTGTCTTATTAATGCACTTATTGTACAGTGTTTTTAGTAAATTAACTTATTGAAAGCAAACAGCAATGAGCACCTTATTTTTCTAGTTCATATAGTCTTCCTCTAAAGACTGTAGGCCGCTACCTAGCCTCGTGCATATGACGCATTCGCTTGTCATTTGTACGTTAAGGATTCGTACGCACTTTTGTACGCTAATGCTTACGTGTTGCGTACTTTTACATACGCTGACTGTACTACGTAATTTACGCAGGAATGTTCGCAAAACAACGATTGTGGTTTTTTTTTTACGTAGATTCAACCGAATAAGTTTGTGCGAATACGAATCTTGTCAGATATTCAGCGAATATTCAGCGAATAAAAATTTGAATGATCCGCTCATCTCTAGTCAACAATAGAGAAAAACAAAGCTTTGCGTAATAAATGATTTTTTTTAACTTGGCTTTGCTGCAGTTTCACGTTTGACCACCCAGCTTTAATGAAACCATTAAGTAATTTAATGATTTCAATTTAAAAAGGCTTTGTCCCATTTGGATATTTATCAAAAAGATATTTTGCAAATGTCCAAAGGTCAGGTCCTACTCCTATCTCAAGAACAGGCCCCAATAGCAAGCACAATTGGCTATTTTTGGAAGTCCAATAGCAGTAAATGGAGAAGCCACAGCATATGCAAACTACTCCATTCACCTCTATGGGACTTTTGAAATTAGCCAACTTAGTGCTTGGGAATTTCTAAGAGTCCTATAGCAGTGAATAGAGAAAGCTATGCTTGTTTTGCTTGCTATCCATTTACAGCAGGAACCTGTTCTCAAAATAGATCAATTAAAGGTGTTGTGTGAGTTTAATAAAATGTATCTACTAGAGATGAGCAAACGTGCTCGTTACGAGCACTGTAGCGCTCGGCTCCTCTGCGAACGAATGCCCGCAGGCATTGCGGATCCGTCCTCAGCTGCATGTAAGTCAATGGGGACGGATCCATTTGGTATGACACTCATACCAAACGGATTTGTCCCCACTGACTTTCAGTCGGGTGAGGAGGACGGATCCATTTGGTATGAGTGTCATACCAAATGGATCCGTCCCCATTGACTTACATGCAGCTGAGGACGGATCCAGGGGAGCCAAGCGCTACAGTGCTCGTAACGAGCACGTTCGCTCATCTCTAGTATCTACCTTTTTCTAGAAACAGTGCCACTACTTTCCATAGTTTGTGTATGGTATTGTAGTACTTTGGGCTGAGCTCTGATACCAGGCACAGATCAACAGATAAGACTCTTTCTTCTAATCGCATTCATCTTTTGAATGACTTTTAATGGATATTTTGCTAGGCCAGGAGATATCTCGAATGAGATATTAAAGAGGTTGTCCCACGAAAAATATTCTACTGTTTTCAAGTCAGCACCTAGATCTGAATACTTCCGTAACTAAGTTATTCAATAAATTGTATCTGTATAGCACCACCTGCTGTTTTATCTTTGTCTTAATTCTTTGTCCTGCTCACTGAGTAGGCCACACATGCTCAGTTCCATCCTTCAACTGTCCCCTGAGCTTTGACAGAGCTTTGGCAGAGAGCTTCAGCAGAAAAGACATGCCTCGTCAGCTGCAGCAGAAATGCACCTCTCGGCTACTTTCAGTTGTCCCTTATAAATAAATGGAGGGTGGCCACGCATGCACAGTGCACCTTCCGGCAGTCCGCAGAATCCACGGGACCCACACCTATCAGACATTGTTGGCATATCCTAGCATTATTTTATTATTAACATTAGCATTATTATTTTTTCTAAACACTAAAAACCTTCCTCTTTAAACATGTCTGCATTTACTCTCCCTCCAACCTCCAAACAGCAGTTACCTACTGTCCACCAGGCCTCACTACTGCCATTTTGATCACTTCATTACCTAGCTCCTACAATTTCTATTAGCCGACATACCCACCATCATCATGGGTAATTTCAGCATCCCTATTACCACATGTCAACTGCCTCCAAACTCCGATTTCTTTTGGCATTACACAATGGTCCTCCACTCCCACCCCCAGAGACAGACACACACTAGACCTCATTTTCACATTCTCTTAAACTCACCATT
Organism: Rhinella marina; assembly: GCA_900303285.1. Lineage (NCBI taxonomy): Eukaryota > Metazoa > Chordata > Amphibia > Anura > Bufonidae > Rhinella > Rhinella marina. Next base: position 128,785 of record ONZH01012448.1, on the reverse strand, counting down.
CCCCCTCTCTGACCACAATTTTCTTGCATTCTCAACCACACTCTTCTTTTGCCCCTCCAGTTCATAAACTAGCACACCCTCATAGAACCTCAAACATCTCTTTATTCACACACTCTCTGACTTTCTTTCACTACTGTTCATAATATCTTTAATTAACAATGCAGTTACTTCAACTCTTGCCCTCTCACATACAGCAGAACACATCAGAACACATCAAGTCAATCGACAATCACCAGACAAAAAAGAATAAATTAAGTTTCCAGAGCTGCAGAACCAAGCTGGAAGAAAACGCACTGCAAGGAAGACTTCACATACAAACAAGTTGCCCTCAACTTCAAGTCTTTACCTACCTTTTCTAAACTACTCACTACTTTCATATCATCCCTTTCCTGCAACCACAAACAATTCTTTAATACCTGTAACTCTTTACTCCATCCCGGTGCCCCTTCCTACACTTCTCATCCCAGCTGAAGACTTTGCCTCCTATTTCAGCCAAAAAAAAATTAAATTATAAAATATGAGAAAGAACTGAAGAAAAGCTCACCACATTAATCAAAAAAGCACATTTCACCACCTGCCTCATATTTTAAAGATAAAATCAATAAAATCTGTGGAAACTACCCCTTTTACCCCCTGCACAGCTGGCCAGTGCCCTACATAACCAAGTTTACCACTGTCACAGAAGAAAACCTTTCCACCTTAATCTCTAAGTCGCACCTCACCACCTGTGGCCTTGACCCAATCCTATCCTCATCCACAACTACACCACTTAAGTTATTCCTGCCCTAACCCACATCTTCAACCTATCACTTACCACGGTTATCTTCCCTTCCTCTTTTAAACATGCTAACATCACACGCATACTCAAGAAGCCTTCCTTGGACCCATTCTCTATATCCAGCTATCACAAACACTCAGCTATCACTCCCATTTGCATCAAATCTCCTTGAACAACACATCCATTTCAAACTGTCCTCCCACCTCTCATCCCAGTCACTGATTGATCTGCTACAATCCAGCTTCCGACCCAATCACTCCATTAAAACCACCATAACCGAAGGCATCAATGATCTGCTAGTTGCCAAATATAAATGTCATTACTCTGTACTACTTGTTCTTCGCCTATCCTCTACCTTCCTGTTGCAAACCTTTTCATCCCTCAACATCAGAATCCTGGCCCCTTTCCTGGATTTCCTCATACCTCACCAACAGAACTTTCAGTATTTCCTATTCATACACCACCTGTGTATCACACCTTCTCAAGGTTCTGTCCTGGTTCCCCTACTTTTCTCCATTTAGACATTCAGCCTGAGACACCTCATAAAGTCCCGTGGCTTCCAATACCTCCTATATGCCAGTGAGATTCAAATCTAGCTCTCTGGCCCAGACGTCCCTTCCCTCCTATATAGAATCCCGACAAGTCTATCAGCTATATCTTAATTCTTCTCCTCCAGTTTCAAAATGGAGAAAACCAAATTCATTACCTTTCACCCATGTCACTTAACATCCCCTACCAGACCTACCCATAACAGTCAACAGCACCACTCTTTCTCCATTCTCACAGGTCTGCTGTCTTAGAATAACAATTGATTCTGCCCTATCATTCAAAGCACACATATTCCAAACCCTTACCTCCACCTGCCACTTTCAACTGAAGAATGCCTCTCGTCTTCGCTCCTTGCTTCTGAGTCAACTAAAATGCATGCCTTCATCAACTCCCATCTTAACTACTAAAACATCCTCCTCTGTGGCTTCCCATGTAGTACTCTCACATCACTCAAATTTAACCTCAACTGTCAGGTTAATCTACAACAATATATTGTATAGGGCTGTCTATAATCTGTCCCCTCATTACATGCTTTCCTAATACATCCCCGCATGTAATCTTCAATCCTCACAAGACTTCCTTCTTTGTTCTTCTCTTGTCTGTTCCTCGCTCAATTGTCTATAAGATTTATCTAATGCATCCTCCATACTCTGGAACTCACTACCTTAGCACATCAGGAATACTGTGTTCAATTCTGGAGACCTCACCTGCAAAAGGATATTGCTAAAATAGAACGGGTCCAAAGAAGAGCTACAAAAATGGTGGAAGGTCTAAAACATAGAACTTATCAAGAAAGACTCCGAGTTCTTAATATGTATAGTCTGGAGGAAAGAAGAGAAAGGGGGGACATGATTGAAACTTTTAAATATGTTAAAGGACTGAATAAAGTTCAGGAGGGAAGTGTTATTAATAAGAAACAGAACACAAGAACAAGGGGGCACAATCTGAGGTTAGTTGGGGGAAAAATCAAGAACAACATTAGAAAATATTATTTCACTGAAAGAGTAGTAGAAGCTTGGAACAAACTTCCAGCAGAGGTGGTTGATAAATCCACAGTAACTGAATTTAAACATGCCTGGGATAAACATGTATCTATCCTAAGATAAAAATAAAAGGATAATAAAAGGGCAGACTAGATGGACCAGGTGGTCTTTTTCTGCCGTCAATCTTCTATGTTTCTATGTTTCTATCAGATTATCCCCCAACAGTCAAACCTTCAAAAGCAACCTGGATTGTAAGCGTTCATGAGTAGGGTCCTCTCCCCCTCTGTACCAGTCTATTAAAAGTTTCAAGATTATGGTACTTGGGATTTAAGTGGGTTTACACTCTATCCCATCATTCCTTGAAAAAGCGTTTGTGTCCTTGAACGTAGGCTGTATCTGATTGTACCGCTTGACCTACCCCTTAGCGCTGTTTTAATCGATTGAAATTAAGGAAACGTTTATGGCCTGGTGTGTCGTGGATCTATTTTTCTCTTTCAATTGGCTTATGGTACTTGTGTTTTTACATTATGTATGTATATCCTCTTTTAGATGTACAACACCATGGAATTAATGGCTCTTTCAAATAAATAATAATAATTATGCAGCACTGTATCATTCAGCAACCTTTTGTACGGACTGTGATTTATCTATATAATTCAACAAGTGAGTGAATTTTATGTTGCATCATACAAATCCATATTTTTCATTCTCATTTACAGGATTATAGATTTATAGATTGCTCTATTTTCATTTTGGTTAACATCTAAAGACACTCAACCATGATAAGACAAAAAAGGCTATAGTGGCTTGGTCTTTATTAGATTAAGCTATGCTAAAAATACTACTCCTGAGGCTTGCTACCGAACAGTTAATCTCATAATTAAATGATTCCAGAATCAAAATTTCATTTTGCAGTTGATTACAATTTAATATTTTCTGATTCCTCCAGGGATGGCGACATAAAGAGGAAGAAGCATCTTGGTAATTTCCTCTGTATCCAGAAAGTCTCTTTGGGGATATTGTACCCTGAAGCGCTCATCACAAGTAATTACTCTGGAGAGTGAATATGGCCTGGGAAAACTTAGTACATTGCCATTATTACATTTTTGAATTAAGTGATAAATATTTTAAAAAGTGAAGTTAGGCAACATGAAGTAAAGAATGTACTTCTGAATACCTGCTTACAACCACACAAGAATATAAAGAGCACATTTCTCTACATGATGTAATTGAGCTAAATCTTGCTCCTTAATTATGTGTATATAATTGTTCGCAATTCATACAAGCTTATTAAAAACTATTGCAAAAAAGTTAAACAAAAAAGTCAAAGGGGTTATCCAGACTAATAGAGCCCTCCCAGAGCGGCCGACCAATAGTCGTGATCATACTTACCTGCTCCCCATCGCTGGATTCAGTCTCTGCCGCTTCTAGGATGGCTCTTCCTCTCACTGCAGTGATCAAATCAACATCCATCAACAGGGAGACGCATGACCCCTTGCGGCTTGTGACTGACTGCAGTGGTCATGTGTCCCCCCCATTGAGAGATATTCATTTGAGTGCTGCAGGGAGAGGAAGAGCTGGACCGGTAGCAACTGAGAGCAAATCCATGATTGGAACCAGATAAATATTATCACCACAGTGGATCTGCCACTCTGGGAGGTCTTTATTAGTCTTTGATGATCCCTTTAAAAATACATATTTGGGGAGAAACTTATTAAGACTGCCATTTTCCAAGCTGGTCTTAAGTCCCTTTGTGCTGCTGAAGGAAGAGTCAAAGTTATGTAGAGGTGCAGACCACTCCATGAGGCAGGTCGTGTGCCAGGGGCTGGTGTAGATTTAAGCCCTTTTTCACAACAAAAACTTGAGTGAAAAATGATAAATGAGCCCGCTTTCTCGCCTTTGCCACTCCCCCTTTTCTCACCACTTCGGAAAGTGGTGTCGGCAGGGAAAAGTAGCAGATTTTGCCATAAAAATGGCATGCGACAAAATCTGCGACTTTAATACTCCACTATTGTGGCATATATCAGTTAATAAATGTTCCCTTTAGTGTATACAATTATTTGATAGAAATCATCCCAAGGGCAGTTTCACACTACCACTTTTTTGCGTTATTTTGTTGCCACATGCTGGGCAATAGAAAATACATGTACAGTATATAAAATGTTGTACAAACCCTGCAATTTTTTATTGGCATTTCAAGATAATTTCCCTGTATTTTTTTTCAACTTTGAAATTTCAGCACGTTCTGATGTGATGCTTTTTAGATGTTTTTTCATAGATTTCTCTATAGAAAAAATAAGTCTGTAAAAACACAATAAAAATATTGTGCAACTAAAAAAAACGACAGGTAAAACATCTCATGACTTATAAGAGCCAAAACAACTCTCCTCAAAAATTCTAGTGTGGCAGTACCCTGACATGGTTCACTTATACTGACAGAATTTACAGTATTATTTGACCAATGAGTTAATTGATTCACTGTGCTTTCATTACCTAAAAAAGTTACATTGCAAGAACACTTTAATATTGTAAGGCTATGGACATGTTTGACCATTTTTTATCACTGTATTCTTTTCATTTTGGGCTAAAATTCTTTTTTTTTTTTCAATTCATCATTATTAAAAAGTTTCAACTGTTTTTCCCTACAGCTTTCACTTTCATCACATATATAGACTATATCTATCATATGAAAAAAAATTAAAAGAAAATAATATAAGGGCCACAGGTGTGCACCTAACCTTTCTGGTGACTGAGCCAAAATGTAAAACGTTGAGGTTGCAGATCTGGTCTTAGATTTTAAACTTTGCAATGCTGTACCAGTGCTGCTGTTCTAAAGCCTGACATAGATGTGCTATGCCAGGCTTTAGCAAAGTAGACACGGGCAGAGGAGCAATGTTCTATGCTGAGCTCCTGCCCTGCATCCACCTGCTATGCTCTGCTAGACCCTGCACCATGCAAGGCTTAAAGAGGACCTTTCATGGGTCCTGACACTGTAAACTAAGTACAAAGTTATGAAGGGCATGTACGGTGGAGGTCAAGGTTTCTACCTGGCTGTGACGCTCTCTGCTGCGATTGAACAGCGCTACAGCCAGGGAGAAGGAGACGCCCATTGAGAAACCCTGGCGTCTCCTCCTCCCTGTTCCGATGCTATGCATTAACATAACGTGCGCCACAATTTTACATGGGCACAGCGGGCGAACAGAGTGGCGCCGGCAAAAAATAGTAAGTTTCCCTGACCTCCACCGTACAAGCCCTTCATAACTTTGTACTTAGTTTACAGTGTCAGGACCCATGAAAGGTCCTCTTTAAGCAGAGCGGAACGAGCTGGCGCAGGGCAGGAGCTCAGAATAGCACATCTGTCCATTGCCTGTTTCTGCTCTTCCAAAGCCACATATAGCACATCTATGCCAGGCTTTAGGAGAGCAGCAATCTACATACAACCGCAGCAATGTGTTTTGCAGTATCTTTCTGTACAGAACTCAGTGTGGCCGTTGAGGAATCCATACTCCCATACATAAAAGTCAGTTGATAGCATGATAGGGCGAAGGTCAATACAGCATTTTAATGTGTGTTACCTGTGCCTGCCCATTTACATTCTTACCTGTATTCTACTAGTCCCTGTTTAAGCATCTCTGACCCTGAAATGGGGTTTGTTACTTTTTTCCTTTTCTGATTTTTTTAATCCCCTTATCTTTCCATAAATATTTAGAATGCAAACAAAGATATGTATCCATTTGCATGTTCTTTTGGTGTTTGCTGGGATTTTCTTTCAGTTTTGGTTTGCTTAGCGCCCTTTAAAACTGCCTCAAGAGAAATTGTGAATATCTAGTCTAAAGAACATTTTATTAGGGTTAAAACATGGAACAGAATATTTTAATGCTATTCATACAAAATGATTGTTTAACAATTAATATATATTTTAAATTGAACAGATCCACTTTCAGCCATCTGTCACTTCTGTGAAGCCATTCAATAGGAGTACCGAACAACCAAAGCCTGCAACTCCCACCAACAAACAAGCATGCTGCCCTTGCCCTCCCCCTCCTGTTGTGAACAGGAATGAAAACTATGAACGATCACCCAAAGGCGGGGAGGGCAGAGGTATTGAGTAGCACCAGACTCATCTCTTTCACAATGCTGGCATGCACTGCAGGTTTTAGCAGGTCATCACTCTAAAACTGCTGAATGCCATCACTGGAGTAACAGACCACTGAAATCAGTGACTATAATATACTAATTCAGGGAGGGCTTTACAGGAGCAGACAGGTTCCCTTTAAGAAAGACAAAATAAAAAGATTTTTTTTTCAACAATAAAGTAGAATAAAATATATCACCAAACCATTGCTATTTGACGTTACCTTTGGCATTGATACAATAGTGAGCAATCTGACCACCCACCCCTTAGGGCTTACCTGATTTACTATTTTACTCTAACTGTGTATGGAATCAATAAACAATCAAGAACCCATTTTGTTTTCCACATACTGTATAAGAACTAAAAGCAATTGAAAGTATAGAAAAATGAAAAACTATTTCTAAAGAAGGGGCGATTGACATATTTTGTATACCAGCCTGTATGATATTAACGTCTGTACAGTTTGTGTTATATGGTTTATGGTTTTATTATTTTGTGAAGACATTATCACAGTTTCCTTTAAATATAAGTGCTCATTCAGACAACCATATTTATGTGTCTGCACTCATTTCAATGGGGCTGCAAAAGATACAGACAGCACACCATGTGCTGTCTGCTTCCGTACTTCCGTTCTGTGGCCCCACAAAAAAAGATAGAGCAATTGCGGACAAGAATAGGCATTTCTATCGTAAGGCTGGCAGTGTGCATTCCACAAAAAATGGAACGCATACGGCCAGTTTCCATGTTTGTCAGAACTGCAATTGCAGACCGGAAAACGCATACGGCTCAATGTTAGAGATGAGCGAATCATCCAAAATTCACTTTGGCGAATAATTGACGAATTTCTGAAAAGATTCGTTCTTAATACTAATTTATTCGGTCGAATTTGCGTGAAAAAATAATTGTTGTTTTGCGAACATTCCTACACAAATTACGAACATACATTCAGTTTTGTTAAAAGTACGCAATACATAAGCTTTAGCATACAAAGTACGTACGGATCCTTAGCGTACGATTGACTTGCGATTGCGTCATATGCACAAGGCTAGGCCGCGGCGTACAGTCTTTAGAGGCAGTCCATATGAGCTAGAAAAGTAATGTGCTAGCTATCCGGCTAAGTGCATAATTTACTAAAAAATACCGTAGAATTAGTGCATAATAGGACACATTGCAGTTAGAGATGAGCGAATTTTTCAAAAATTTGATTCGGTTGGTTCGCCAAATTTTCAGAAAAGATTCGATCCGAATAAATTTGTGGCGAGTAGCGTTAAAAAGCAGAAGCCCCTGATCCAACTATAGCATGAAAGAGCACACTCCTTTTACACCAATTCACTGATTCCACATAGATTTCTTACAGAACCTGTTCTATTACACGCTTAAACAAGCAGAGCCTCCCCCAGACAGTGTGGAGATGGCAGTGACAGCAGCATCAGGAGAACACAGAGCAGCACGACGACAGTGTAGAGGAGGCAGTGGCAGTAACTGTAGCATTATGAGGCCACACAGTGGCACAATGACAGGGTGGGCAAGTGGCAGCAACCGTAGTAGCAGAATTGTGAGGTCACAGAGTAGCCCAACTACAGAGTTTGGAAGTGGCTGAAGTAGTATTAGTAGAATTTTGAGGTCCCAGAGTGGCACAATGACAGACTGGGCAAGTGGTAGCCGCCGCAGTAGCAGAATTTTGAGGTCAGGCCGGAGTGGCAAGACAAGGTTATGAGGCCAGAGTGGCACGACAACAGATATGGGAAGGGAAAATTTCTCATCACCACTAATGTCTGTGCCAGAGGAATTGACGTAGAACAAGTGTCAACCGTTTTCAAGTTTGACCTGCACAGTGTGCAAGTGGCAGCAGTAGTATTAGAATTTTGAGGCCACAGAGTGGCACAATTACAGAATGTGGAAGTGGCAGCAGCAGTAAAATTTTGAGGCCACAGAGTGGCACAACGACATTGAAAATGGCAGTAGAGTCTGTATAATTTTGAGGCCACAGAGTGGCACAACGACATTGAAAATGGCAGTAGAGTCGGTATAATTTTGAGGCCACAGAGTGGCACAACGACATTGAAAATGGCAGTAGAGTCGGTAGAATTTTGAGGCCACAGAGTGGCACAATGACATATTAAAAATGGCAGAGTCGGTAGAATTTTGAGGCCACAGAGTGGCACAATGACAGACCGTGGAAGTGGCAACAGCAGTAGTAAAATTTGGAGGCCACAGAGTGACACAATGACAGACTGTGGAAGTGGCGACAGCAGCAGTAGAATTTGGAGGCCAGGGTGGTACGACTACAGAGATAGGAAGGTAAAAGTTCTCATGACCACAAATGTCTGTTCCCGAGGAATTGATGTAGAGCAAGTATCAACCGTAAATTTAACCTGCACAGTGTGCAAGTTGCAAGTAAAAATTTGGAGGCCACAGAGTGGCGCAATGACAGACCGTGGAAGTGGCGACAGCAGCAGTAGAATTTGGAGGCCACAGAGTGACACAATGACAGAGTGTGGAAGTGGCAGCAGGAGTAGAATTTGGAGGCCACAGAGTGGGAAAACGACAGAGTGTGGAAGAGGCAGCAGCAGCAGTAATATTTTGAGGCCACAGCGTGGCACAATGACAGAGTGTGTAAGTGGCAGCAGGAGTAGTAGCAGCAACATGGAGGCAGTAGTAGTAGCAGCAACAGCAGCATGGGCAGACTACAGAATGGTACGACGACATTATGGAGGCAGTAGGAGCATCAGCAGCATGGGCAGGCTACAGAATGGTACGAAGACATAAAGGAGGCAGTAGCAGCATCAGCAGACTATAGAGTGGCACAAGGACAGTGTGGGGAGGTGGGTGGCATTAACACTACCCGCTGACGATGGTGGGTGTAAGAAGGAGCACTTGGCGTCAGATGTGTGGCATCAGGCGGGTGGCAGCATCAGAATATTTGTTGAGGCAGGTAGCCAGAAGAAACAGTCAAAAAACAGCATGAATGATCTAATCTGACGCATCAGGTGTTGGTGGTTGGAAATCCTGGCTGATCCACGCCTAATTCATCTTGACAAAGGTCAGTCTCTCCACATTTTGGGTGCACAGGCGAGTTCTCCTTGGTGTAACTATGGCCTCCGCTGCACTAAACACCTGCTCTGATGCCACACTACTGGCCGGGCAGGACAGCTTTTCCAGAGCAAACTCGGTCAATTGCGGCCACAAATCTAGTTTGGCTGCCCAGTAGTCCAGTGGATCTTAAATGACGGCTAGCAGGGTGCTGTCCAAGTATGCCACCACCTTCTGTTTCAGGTCCTCCTCCAGGTCTAGCTGATGCTGCTGGTGAGTATTTTCTCCACTATGTGGGTGAAGAAAGCTGTTCATCAGTGACGGTAGGCTCAGGCTGCTGCTGCTGACAGAGCTGGTACTGCTGCTGCCACCCCTACCCCCCCCCCAACAGCCATGGCAGTGGAACATGAGTGCAGAGGGCCAGACCTGCGAGAGGAAGGACGATGGCACAGATAGACAGCGGCCAACTGACTGCATAGGATGTCTATAGTAGTTCAGTTTGTCCTCCCTCTCGGCGGGTGTAAAAAAGGCCCCCATTTTAGACCGGTAGCGAGGGTCTAATAGAGTGGAGAGCCAGTAGTCATCCCTCTGCCGAATGGTGACAATACGGCTGTCAGTACACAAGCAAGTGAGCATGCATCAGACCATTTGCACAAGTGACTCGGAGGGACTCCCTGCCTCCACTGCATACTGCCACGGTGTGTCTGGGTCCTCTGCCTCCTCTTCCTCATCGCCCCACGTAGCTCCGCTGGCTGCTCCTGCTTCTCCTCTCCTGTCACCTGAGTAGAGAAACTACCCATTTCTATAGGCATTCTTTGCGCTCAAATGTCCTCCTCCTCCTCCAGTGCAGTCCCCACAGGGCTCATGTGGCCATGAGATGTAGTCGCCACATCATCTGTCCCCTGACCAGCCAGATTCAACAGCATCTTTTCCAGGATATGAATAAGTGGAATGACATTGTTCATCCTATAGTCCTGGCTACTGACAAATAAAGTGGCCTCCTCAAAGGGCACGAGCAATCGGCAGGTGTCACGCATGAGCTGCCACTGGCTGACATCGAAGTTACACAAGGGAGTACCTCTGTCCGCTTGGATCATTAAGAAATCGTTTATGGCCTTTCTCTGTTCATACAGTAAGTCCAACATATGGAGGGTGGAATTCCAACAGGTGGAAACGTCACATATCGGCCTATGTTGGGGGATGCTGTTCTGCCGCTGTAGCTCAAGGAGGGTGTGCTTGGCGGTGTAGGAGTGGCTGAAGTGCATGCAAAGTTTCCTGGCCATTTTTAGGATGTCTTGCAGATGGGTAGAAGACTTTAGGAACCGCTTGACAACCAGATTGAACACGTGCGCCATGTCCTTGACGCAGCACAGACACCATGTTCTTCCCGTTGTCAGTCACCATTGTTCCCATTTTGAGTTGTCGCGGGGAAAGCCAGGATTGGATTTCTTGATGAATTACATGGAGCAGTTCCTCCCCTGTGTCACTCCGTTCGCCCAGGCTAACGAGGTGTAGAACCGCGTGACACCGTCATGCGCTGCATATGTGGTATGCTGGTGGGGCACTGTGAATTGTCCCTGCAGTGGAGGCTGAGGACACGGTGGAGGGTGAGGAGGCAGACATTGTCACAGGAGCGACTGCATGAGAACGTGGAGGCAGATGCGGTATGGCCTGGCCAAGTTGCTGGTGTGGCTGTGCAGGAACCACATTTACCCAGTCGGCTATAAAGGACATATACTGTCCCTGACCGTAATTAGAGCTCCACATGTCGGCACTGCCGTGAACTTTGGCAGACACTGACTCAAGGACTGGGCCACCTTCTGTTCTACATATTTGTGCAGGGCTGGTACTGCCTGTTTGGCAAAGAAATGATGGCTAGGAACTCTCCACCTCGTGTCGGCACAAGCCATCAGTTCTCTGAAAGGTTCAGAGTCCACCACTTGGAAAGGGAGGGACTGCAGCACCAGCAACTTGGCCAGGAGCACGTTCAGCTTCTGCGTCGTTGGATGTGTACATGCATACTGTTGTCTTTTGGCAATAGCTATGCTGATCGATTGCTGACGGAATGACTGACGAGGAGTAGGAGGAGGAGCAGGAGCATCAGATGATGGGAAGGACATACAGCTCCCTTCGGCTGAGGTGGTAGAGCCTTGACTGCCTGAAATCTGTTGGGCGCCACTGGTTGATGCTGCGGATGCTGTGGCTACTGCTGCTGCAGGCTGGAGCCACGGTTCTCTCAGGCCACTTTATGGTGACATTGCATATGTTGATGCAGGGCCGTGGTGCCAACATTGGCACCCTGGCCACGCTTCACGTTCTGCCCACAGATTCCACAAACAGCTAGATTCACCTCACCCAGCGGCTTAACGAAAAAGTGCCACACTACCGAGTACGTCAATTTACCTTAAACGCTCTTCAGTGACTGACTGCTAACGCCACTGCCTCCTTGAACCGCTGCACCACTGCTTTTTGGCCCGGTAGGCTCCTGCGAAGCGCGTGGTCTACCTCGGCACGTTTGGCTCCCGACCTCCCACTGCTGCCACCCTGCTGACTCCCGGCCACGCTAGCAACCTGCTGCCTCCGTCGCTGCCTCACGCGAAAGCTGCCACCCTCTTCTCCTGATGATGATAAAGGCCCTAATTCACCAGGCTCCCAAGTGCGATGGGCTTCATCATCATCGAGTAGTGTCTCCACGTCGCTGATGTCCTCCTCGACTGTCTGTGGGTCAGGACCGCGCGCAACACTAGCTCCCACGCAACTTTCCTCATCACTACTTGCCTGCCTAACTGAAGAAGCTGCGGATGTCTCCTCCACATCTTGGCTGCCTAGTAGCTGCTGACTGTCCTCCAGTAGCTGCTGACTCTCCTCCAGTAGCTCGTCCTCGCTATAAAGTGGAGCTGAGCCCACAACATACATTACTTCTCTGGCTGAGGGAACAGAAAAGGACAGAGGCAGGTTGAGGACAGGTGAGTGCACAGGGCCTGCTCCCGGGCCATGCCAACTAAGGGTTGTGTCTGACGAACCCACCGATTCTTCACTGGGGGTCTCTGACGTGATTTGGGATGAAGTTGAAGACATTCAAGAACCGCTGGGTTGCTGGTCAAGACCCGACCGCTAGATGACACTGGGAGCTCTGGCTTCTCAATGTAACCCTGGCTGCCACGCCCCCATACTCTGCTGCGAACTGTGCCTGCGCCAGAAACATTTAGGCCTCTGCTACTCCCCTGTGCAGGGCCTGTCACTTCTCTGCCTGACATGCTGTTTGATCATATAAATAAATAAAAAAGAAATAAAAACATGCTACAATGGGCTGTAATTCTCCCACTTCAACACCCAGCGAATAATATGTTTTTTTGCAACACTAATAGCTGGTAGAACACTTTACTAGATAGAACTTTGGAGCTGTATGCCTAGTAAAACTCTTTTTCTTGAGAATAATACATGCTACAACGGGCTGTAATTGTCCCACTTCAACATCGAGTGAAAAATACGTTTTTTTGGCAACAGCAATAAATGCCAGTAGCTTTAAAAATATAGAACTTTGGCGCTATACGCCTAGTAATAATTGTTTTCTTGAGAATAATACACACTACAACGGGCTGTTATTGTCTCACTTCAAAACGGAACGAATAATATGTTTTTTGGGCAACAGCAATAAATGCCAGTAGCTTTTAAAATATAGAACTTTGGAGCTGTACGCCTACTAATAATCTTTTTCTTGAGAATAACACACACTACAACGGGCTGAAATTGTCCCACTTCAACACCAAGCGAATAATAAGTTTTTTGGCAACAGCAATAAATGTCAGTAGCTTTTAAAATATATAACTTTGGCGCTATACGTCTAGTAATAATCTTTTTCTTCAGAATAATACATGCTACAACGGGCAGTAATTGTCTCACTTAAACACGGAGCGAATAATACTTTTTTTGCAACACTAATAGCTGGTAGAACACTGTACTATATAGGACTTTGGCGCTGTACGCCTAGTACAACTCTTTTTCTTGAGAATAATACACGTTAAAATGGGCTGTAATTGTCTCAGTTCAACACCGAGCAAATAATATGTTTTTTGGGCAACAGCAATAAATGCCAGTAGCTTTTAAAATATAGAACTTTGGCGCTATACGCCTAGTAATAATCTTTTTTCTTGAGAATAATACACGCTACAACGGGCTGTAATTGTCCCACTTCAACACAGAGCGAATAATACGTTTTTTTGGCAACAGCAATAAATGCCAGTAGCTTTTAAAATATAGAAATTTGGCCCTGTATGCCTAGTAAAACTCTTTTTCTTGAGAACAATACACGCTACAATGGGCTGTAATTCTCCCAATTCAACACGGAGCGAATAATACATTTTTTAAAATCACTAATAGCTGGTAGAACACTTTACTATATAGAACTTCGGCGCTGTATGCCAACTAAAACTCTTTTTCTTGAGAATAATACACGCAACAAAGGGCTGCCATTGTACCACTTCAACACAGCTAAAAGGCCCAAACCCTAAAACCACCAAAAAGTGCTGTACTAAATGTAACTACAGCGCACAAGGGTTGACTAAACCCCAAAAACCAGAATTACAGAGGCAAACCTTACATGAGCAGCTGTAGCATGGCAATTTTGAATCCCAGTCACTGAAACCAAGATGTAATACCATTTTTCCTATTACCCTGTGGTTGCACTTCTTTCCAGATCTCACACTGTCTCTAAACACCCCAATAAAAGCCAGTTCTGCTTCAATACATCAATCCCTATCCTTTCCCTACACTTCTATTCAGCAATTTGTACTTTTCAGGAGGTTTTGTAACATTTTGCCTAGCCCCTGCAAACATATCTCCCTGCACTAAGTTCACTGTACTGTCTCTAAACACTCCAATGGAAGCCTGTTCTGCTTTAATACTTCAATCCCTATCCTTTCTCTACACTTCTATTTAGCAATTTGCACTTTTCAGGAGGTTTTCTATCAGTTACCCTATCGCCTGCAAACATCTGTCCCATCAGCCCCCCTATATGCCTCTTATCAGCCCCCCTATATGCCTCTTATCAGCCCCCAGCAGTCTTATATCAGCCCTCTATATGCCTCTTATCAGCCCTCAGCAGTCTTATATAAGCCCCCAGTGCCTCTTATGAGCGCCCCATTGCCTCTCACCAGCCCCCAGCAGATTCTTATCAGCCCCCAGTGCCTCTTATAAGCCCCCCATTGCCTCTAACCAGCCCCCAGCAGATTCTTATCAGTCCCCAGTGCCTCTTATATGCCCCCCATTGCCTCTCACCAGCCCCCAGCAGCCTCATGTTTTATAAAATAAAAAAGCATCTTACCTCTCTTGCTCCTGTATGCTGCCGCTTCTCCACCTGGGCTCTCTCTTCTTTCTTCTGCCTCCAGCTGTGCTGTGACCCGGCGCGCACAGCGTGAGGTCACAGAGCGCCCTCACGCTGTGCGCAGCCCTGCACAGCCGAACGGAGGACCAGGAAGCGGTGAGTACAGAGTCTTCACCGCTTCCTTGTCCTCTGGTGCTAATGAGCGCTTCCATAATGGAAGCGCTCATTAGCATTCACCCCATAAGACGCAGGGGCATTTTTCCCCCACTTTTGGGGGGGAAAAATGCGTCTTATGGGACGAAAAATACGGTAGTTAACACATTAAATGAACAATGGCAAGAAAATGTTCATTGACTTTTTTTTAATGAATTTCAATGGCTTTTGTCACGAGAGTGACATGTCAATTTTAGCTTGGCTACATCTGTACATTCTGTGCACCTCTTCCTGCTCCTGTCTCAACAGATCAAGAAATCTCTGGGACAGTTGATCACTGGATCATCACAGGCACTAGTTATTGGTTGAGCAGCATTCACAGCTAGCGCTGTAGGGACCTTGACAGCACAGAGGATCTGTGCCCATAACTGCTTTTATTTATTTTTCTTAATGCCATTTGCTGCCCAGAGGGACTCATTTTGATTGTGCTGTAATATCCCTTTAACTATTTCATTTTTGAGCTGATTTGCATGTTGCTATGTCCTTATGTGATTAAGATGATGATACTATATAAATTCATAATTATATTAAAAATAATAATAAAAGTAATTGAAAATAACATTAGTAATGCCAGGCTGTGTTTGTTTTACAATATTTTAGGATTTTTTTATACCTAGAGATATAGTATTGTGTTAGACTATCTCATGATAGGAATAATGTAGTGTTTTAAGCTACATGTCCACTGTGTCTGGGTGCCAAATATATACCTTGCCTATACGCTATGATTACCCTAAGTGTGGCATTTGTCTTGAGGTGGTATACATTGCTATACTTTTGCCTCTGCATTAAAAGCACCTAACGTGCTCTTTGTTTAAGCCTGTGGAAAAGGATGAGAAAAAGAAATACAATTTCTTTCCTAGCTGCTATTCTTTGGCAGTTTTTTTTTTAGAAAATACACTAATATCTCTGTATCTCCCATTTTGACATTCCCATGTTAAAATTCTACAGTATTCTACCTCTTCTACACTACTGTTTCATATTCTGAACTATGTATAATATCCTTATAGAATAAATATAGACAAATTATGCACATTGACTAGAGATGAGCGAATCTATTTGCCACTTCGAAGATTTATATCGAATCCTCCATTTTTCCTACTCCGAAGCTAATCTGGATTTTGTCAGATTTGCTTTGTATTATTCGTAAATGTTCCTAAAATTTTGAACGCTAACGCTACATACGCTACGTACGCAATGTACGCATTCTTCTTACTCCCTTCCCCGGCCCCCCGAAGCAAGAAAATGATGATACACCCCCTCAAGAGCGGGAAAATGAAGATACGCCCCCCCCCTCAGAAGTGGGAAAAACCAGTCTGGCCCACCGGGAACTAACTATTTGCACGTATAGGGAGTGAAGACTCCTCCCTCATTACTCCATCCTCCTCTCCAGTTCCAGCCAGCGGTAAACAAGATCCACAGCAAACAGTATGGCTAAAGAACTGCGACCAAAGTGGGGAGAGATGGTCTTTGGTAACGAGTACCCCGAACCACCACCCACTCCAGACATCAGGTTGTCACAACTGTGCAAAATAGTCTCACCGTCTCCTGAGTCGATATTCGCCTTGCCGGCTGGTGCGGCAGCTGCGGTGGAGGCGGCTGGAGCGTCCACTCCGCCGCCCAAGAGGAGATCAACAACACCTTCCATATGGCAGAACTCGATTGTGCCAGCATCGCTGACGGCCCACGCGCAGACCCTCTGGGACTACAAGAATGCGGTGGAGGACTGGGTCATCCAGGTACTGGACCATCCTAGGCCGGAAGATCCTACATTGGAGCACCGAAAGGGAACTGTCCTGTGGTTTTTGGTGGAGCGAGGCTCTGACTTCTTGGCGGATAACGAGGACTGCCAGGAGTACTTTGTGGGCCCCAGTTCAGTTAAACGGCTGTACCTGCCCCAACCCCACCATAGCCTGTACGTGGGCGATCAGGTGGAGTACACCCCCATGGCATCCCTGAAAGGCCCCTTCGCTACCGGGGTTACCCTACTGTCTAAGTCCCTGGTCCCAACATCACAACCTGAAGTTTGGCCGGAGGAACCACCAGGCGAAGTACTGGTGCGCTGTCTTCAGGAGTCACCAGATAGCACTCTCCGATTCAGGGAGAAGCCACAGCCAGAGCCTCTGATACCTGGACTGCCACCACCACCACCATCACAGTTTGGGTCAGCTGACAACGTCATCATTTACATTCCAATTCACGGTAGTCCACCAGTACCAACTATCATGGAAGATGAAGCCAGGAGCAGCCAGGGGAGCTGGGGCTTCTTCCCTGGGTGCAACGTTGCGTCCACCACTGCAGCCAGAAGTCCTTACCCCTGCTGTCCCGGCAGGAGGATCCGGAAAAGCGCAAGTGGCTGCAGCGCTCGCCAGCGTGACCACCACCCGGACCAGGGTCAAGTCTGACTTCTGGAAGAAGAGGGAGGTGGAGTTCCACCACGGCAGCGAGCTTGGCCTACAAGAGGCAGGAGCGTCCTCTGATGTCGTTCAGTAGCAGCTCAAGCGAGGAGGACTTCAGGTCCCTCATCTGAGGAACCCAACTACTGGCTGTCTGATTTAAAGGACACTTCAAGAGGACCTATGGAAGCCACAACATGGACTGTACCTGACGGGTGAGAGCTAGTTGGCACTTGTTTTTAGTTTATGTTGTTTTTATTGCCCCCTGTTTGACTCTCACCCAGATGGGCATGGCTTGTCAGGACTCCCCCCATTCTGTAGAAAATTCCCAGTTGCGCCTAAGTGCACCTATTTTCCTTTCCCCCTCCCTTCTCAGGTTATTTGGGAGCCCGCTTTGCAAACAGGGTTCTCTATTTGGTGCTATTCTATATTATCCATGTGGATTAAACGTTACCTGTTTGGATTACAAAATTTCCTCACATGGATTACAATTGAATTTTGGACTATGTATTCCAGTGTTTTATCATGCCAAGCAGTCACGAGGAGAGACTCAAACATATATCTGAGCCTTTTATGCTTGCAAATGTGAAATTGATTGCACTAAAATATTTGCATAATTATGTGTTTGCTGTATTTTAGCAATAATGTTTTTACAGGTTCAGCAACGTTCAAGCACTTTAGCCCATTGTGTGTATTATTTTTTAGGTACTACAATGTGTCCTATATTAATGCACTTATTGTACAGTGTTTTTTAGTGAATTATGCACTTAGCCAGATAGCTAGCAACTTACTTTTCTAGCTCATATGGACGGCCTCTAAAGACTGTACGCTGCCGCCTAGCCTCGTGCGTATGACGCAATTGCGAGTCAATCATGCGCTAAGGATTCATACGCACTTTGTACGCTAATGCTTATGTATTGCGTACTTTTAACAACGCTGACTGTATGTTTATATTCGACCGAATAATTTTATATTAAGAACGAATCTTGTCATAAATTAATCTAACATTCGCCAAAGCGAATTTTGGATGATTCGCTCATCTCTAGCCACTGCCCTATAAACCCTGATCGCGCATGGTCGCTGCCAATTCACTGTGAGCTAAGTATAGGGAGAGATGTGGCCAGCGCACATGAGCTAGGGACAGTGTTGCTGAAAATTGTTTTAAAAATCAATATTGGAGAAGGAAAGTGAAGGGAGAGTAAATTTATTATAATGAATGCCTTCTGTTGGCTGTTGCATTACATAATGTCAGTGTTAGGCCACAGTTAAATATTTTATCCTGTACACTGGTGAAGTGGAGCAAAACTTCCCATAGCGGATGCCTTCCATTAACGATACAGTTGTTATACACTACGGCCAACAGACAAAAGAATGGGCAGTGACAAAAATGATGCTGTAGCCAGCACCAGTAGCAGTAGAATAGGGGGTGGTGGTAACAGAAGCTGCAACAACAGGCCTGAGTTGCCACTGTAATCTAGCAGTCGTGTTTTGACCAACAATCCAGCTGTACTGGAATAGTTAACTCGCTCTTGATAATCTTCTCAAGTTATAACAGATACACACAGCGAGCAATCGGTGAGTTCCTATGACACCATGCTTAGTTGGCATAGCCCAGTAACTGCCTCTATACACTCAACCTGTCCTGAACCTGCCTCTTGCTTTTGCTGCTCCATCTGTTAGCCAAGTAATGTTTGTAACCTTTGTGGGGACAGTCAAGAGTTACAGGCCAGCACAGAGAGGAGAAGAGGTCAGCTGCTGACTCCTTTAAGCGTGCACCTACCGATGATGGAATCACACATGGGAGTACATGTTGCGAGAGGCCAGGGACGGATGTGTGCAAGAGATAGGTGAGGGTGACACAAATTACTCACAAACATATATAGATGATGTAGCCATTCTGAGGATGACAATAAAATACCAGTTGCAACTAAAACTAAAAAACTGGGTTTTGTGACTTTTTAACACTAGAAAACTGGCATAGGAGGAATGATAACTGCCCCCATAGGTTTCTGAAAATAAGTTTATATCTGATCATGATTGATCATGTAAGTAAAAAAGAAAATCCGTATAAAAAGGGAAACTCAAATTATATAGCACTATGGCATATCCTGTCATATACCATCTCTACATTTTCAAGTTGCTTATTCTTCAGTTGCAAACACCATAGTAAATTTAATTACCTAGTATCAAGCCAATGGTTATGTTTATTTTTATCTACCTCCAGATATGCTTTCCTCTTTGACAATGACTCATCTTCTCACCATCATCTTAGAAACTTATTTGAAGAGCCCTCTCAGTTCTGTAACCTCAATTTTTACAGATGTGTCATTGGATTTATCGAGGAGGCTCTATTTATCTCTGTAATACAAGATTATTTTTTAGTTATTCTTATTGATTTTTTCCCTATATTACTTATAATTATTACTTTTTACAGTACTTTTAATTATAACCCTTTTAATGAAGTGATTTTCCTTGCAATGTAATGAGCTAGCTAGGTAGTTAACCACTTCATTAAAGGGTTATTCCCATCTTAGACAATGGCGGCATATTGCTAGAATATGCCCCCATTGTCTTATAGACCTATATCGAGAACTTAGCCCCCAAATTGAAGGAGGGCACGCTGCACATGCGCAGCCGCCCTCCATTCACTTCTATGGGGCCGGCGAAAATAGCCGAGCGCTGGCTCGTCTATTTCCGTCGGCTACATAGAAATGAATGGGAGCAGTGGCCGCGCATGCGCGGTGCTCTCCCATTCATTTCTATGGGAGCAGCGGGGAGCTGCGCCTGGTGGTGGCCGGACCCCGGCTCAGTTTTCGATATAGGTGCAGGTCCCAGTGGTGGGATCCGCACCTATAAGATGATGGGGGCATATCCTAGCGATATGCCCCCATTGTCTAAGATGGGAATACCCCTTTAATGGAGTGGGTTTTCTTCTTCCTTACCAGGCCACTTTTTCAGTTTTAGCAATCGGTCTATCTAACTGCAAATAACCAATTCTACATGTATTTGATATTGTTTACGCTAAGACCTTTCTTTTGTCCCATTAGATGACAGATATATTTAAAAAATATTTAAGAAAAAAATGAAAATTATGAAATTATTTATTCTTTCTTATCAATTTTTTTCTGTTACAAAAGATTTCAAGATAAAACATTTTTAAACCCATTACTATATGTTTGTACCATAAAAATGGATGCTATTTGTGTAATTTATCTACTGGCTGGGCCCACCGCAAGACTTCAATAGACTAGAATGCATTATGGATTTTGGTGATCTATTATTCTGTTGCTGGTTCTATGGCACCATACTGCCAGAACACATATTGTAAAGCTCCAAAACATTAGAAGATCTTTCAAAGTGACTAATTTTTATGGTGACCCTCTAAGGTATTCATCTTGGGGAAATTTGCACATTTTAATCTCTTTTTTACTGTTATTATAATAAATAAAAAAATGCATGATTTTGTATATTTTACATAAAAATATACTAAATATAGCAAAAATGAATATCTATATTTAAAAAATGTTATGAAAGCAAAAAAGAAAAAAAATGTATGAATTTTTATATTTTATACACACAAAGTCTGTTATACTATTGCTAATACTAATATACATCATATATTTTTTATTTTATTTTTTTATGAATATAAAAGGGGGAAAATGTTTGTATGTGTGTATGTAGTCTGTTATACCATTGTTAAAACTAGTAACTATAGGTATATCTTTTTATTTTTTTAAATCATTTAACTTTTTAGTAATTTTTATTACTTCTCTTGTTCATTTTTTATTATTGTTTAATTTATTTACATTTTTTTGTAACTTTTTATGTAACTTTTTTGTCACAGTCAAGTCAGGAAGAGGTTAATTCACAGACTACAGGCTCATAATTAATTTTTACAGCCAGCATGGTGAGGTCTCATATCAAGAAGAGTACTCCCCTGCAATCTTTTACACTGCTATAGATCATTGTAGCATCCTGCTACAATGATGCCACAAAAGAAGACCACTTCTGCTGGACTCAGGGATACTTAATGTGACCATAGCTTTCTAATGACAGCATGGTCATAGGGATCTGCAGCGCCACGAGGCGCTGGCAGTTAGCACTGTAACCCAACACTTTTATACATCAGATTACAGATAAGAGCTTACCACCACAACATATTTAGTCGTGCAGCAGTATGTAAGAGGTTAACATATACAAAGCTCCATTGTTTTGTGTCTTAGTATAGTTCGCAATCCTGAATGATTACATCAGGCATGTTTTTTATGCACACTGGACATCTTGAAGAGGAGGAGCTAAAAGATATAAACTTGTATGCACAGGACAAAGAGCTTTAAGCTCTAGGAGACATCATGTGAAGAAGGACACCTGTGACTACACCTCTTGTATCACCTCTGGCTTTGATCATGTGCCATGTTGGCAGCATGGCCGATTGGAGCTTGTTCATTGTTTTGTTACAGGTTAGAGTGACGTTTAAACTTTTATTCACTTAAGCCGGTACTAAACTTATCTTATTCCCAGATCTCAGAATACTCTGTAAAACAGTCTCCCTGCTCATCTTTGTCAAAGTGTAGCAATAATGATAATAATCTCGATATGTGGCATTTTCTTAATAGTAAGGAACTAATTTACAATATACTGTAATACATCCACTAACTGACTTGAATGTGTAGAGAAGCCCGCTCGGAAGATTTTCATTCAAAGCAGGTACAGAACTTGGACAGCAAGTACACATAATGATAATGCATCAAGGTGGCGAACACAGAACATGCTGACTCTGATCAATTTTGCAATATGTCATGAAATAACCTAGTGACTTGTACAGTATCTCCTAAAGGTCACACTATCCATCTGGTCAATGTGTTGGTTATGTCAGCAAGTACAAGACATATACAACTGTAAGAATAGCCCAAAGCTGAACACATTAGCCCTGACCTTTTGGAATTCTTAACAAATATATATATGGCAAACTATTGTTCCTTTTCAAGGTACAAAGCAAAATAAGGTAAGATATAGTCACTAATATTTCAGAGCTCATGTTCCGCTTATGAACAGGATGATAGCTAAACAGATAATCAATGTCGCAGTGAGATGTATTGCATGGTACTTTTGTGACTTGGAGCAGAACAGAACAGTGATCATTTGCTACATCTCTTCATATGATGTTTGAAATTGAAAGCTACATATATATATTTTTTGGTGTGATAACTAGTAGTGCCAGTCAAGCATTTCACTCTGAAGTTCATGATAGGTGTTACTAAAACAGCATGGGGTGCAATCTCTTCTGTGCACATTGATGTTAATTGTTTTTCTTGCAGGCTTTTTCAGATTTAGCATCATGGTAGCACTATTAGTTGCCCCTCACATGTGTATAACTTGCTGAACTGCAATACTTTTAAGCTTTTTCTGATCAGCTGATGAGTTTCTGTAATCAAACATTTTCTTAAAGGTGTTTTCCAGGACTCCATTATTGCTGACCAAACCTCAGGACAGGTATTCAATAGGTGATTAGTGGGGTCCACTCCAGTTAGCACTGTGGCCTCCTCCCAGCTTAGCAAGCAAAGCACAGTACATTTTATGTACTTGGCATTGCACCCCAGGCCATTCACTTGAATAGGACTGAGGTACAATAAACCATGTGACCGATGAATGTGATGTCACTGGCTGCAATTTTTGTCCTCACATAAAAATGGCCTCTGCAAAAAAATGAAGAACTCTATAGGTAAAATAAAGTACACTACTGTAAAATATAAAAGAGCAACTAGAGGGAATTGAGATAAAAGGCCTATTTTACAAAATGGCAATGCTGGGGTGTTACTTGTAGTGATTAAAGTTCTAAGAGCCTTACTTTACATACAGATGCTCCATGGACTTTTTTGTCTGACATCACTGTTGTTGTTTTTTGACTGATGGCACTGTAATTCATTTTCTCTCTTACAGAACCTTTGATTGGATGCTGTTGATGTGTTCACTAGATAAAGGTGTGCACCACTTGTGCAATTAATGGACTTTGAAAATAGTCAAATAGTGGGACTTCAAGAAGCTGGATGATCAATCTGTCAAACTTCGGAGTTCAGTTGAACTAGAAGTTTTTGTAGTGCAAAGGTGGTGTCAATAGTGATTAGAGGAGGGCACCCACGCAAGCTGAGAGTGTTCTGAATGGTCAAGAAAGACAGATGCACACCAAGATTGCTGTATATTCAGAGTTGTTGTATCTCAAAGGAGTGCCATGGAATCATAAATTGGTTCTGCAGAAGTCCCTGCAATGATCTCCCGGACCATAAGAAACCATCTACTTGAAGAAGGAGTTCATTAATACGTTCCACTAGTTCATATGCCACTGACCTCTTATCATCTCCCAGAGTGCCAACACTGGTGCCCCAAGACAGCCTATTGGAGGTATGAATGGCAAAGAATAGTGTTAAGTGATGAAAGCAGGTTCTGCCTTGATACTAATGATGACCACATCAGTGTTCACATGAAAACTAGAGAACACTTACTGCCATCATGCCTAGTGTGGAGAAACACAGGACACCAGGTGTCATGATGTGGAGTGCTATTAGCTACCATGGCCATTTCCCTCTGGAATTTGTGTAGGGAACATTGATCAGCCTTCAGTATTTGCAGGACATCATGGAACAAGTCCTACGGCCTTTTTTGACTCAGTAAGGAGACTAGTGTTCAAACACCCACCAACATACTGCATACACTACACAATCCTGCAGCTCCCATAGCCAGCTCGATCACCACATCTCTCCCCCATCAAGAATGTGATCGAATGGACTGATGGATGGCCCAAGCACAGCAGCCAACACCACTTTGGCTGAAGTGTGGGTCTAAGTCTAAAAGCTTACAATGACATACCACAGGAGAATATTCAGTAACTGTATGACCACTACCATGTCAGAGTAGCAGTAAGGGGAGATACCACATAATATTATTGTGACCCTTCCTCAACATATACTCAGCTGCAGAACCCAAAATAAAGGGTGCAGCACCAAGCACTGCTAATAATTTATAATCTCAGCTCAATCAAATTAAGTTTTCCAGGTTTGTTTGTTTTTCATTTTTGTTAGTGTATAAATGTAACTATGAAGTTCTGGCTACATCTCTAAATTCACATTAACTAATTAATATAAGACCAATTTTACATTTTGGGTTTTGGGTGAAAATCTTCTTTAACAACGCTTTCCCAAAGATTTATATTTATCTGTTCCATAGAAACTTTGGATCAGAAATATGAAAGCATTGTAGTGCAAATAAAACCTCTTCAAATGAGTCTGAACAAAGTAGGGCTATTGATCTCCTCTCAGAACCGATGCCAGACATTAGAGTTGCATTTTATCTTCACAGGAAACACACAAAACATAATAATTCCACTAACTACTATACTATGGCGTGATAGGCTCCTGTGCATGTAAGTGCACATGCTTTGTTCTCTTACTCTTTCTTGTGCATGATGAAAGCATTTACAGATTTACAAAAACACTCAAAAGGGTGCCTTTGTTAAGTTCAGATAAACCAAAGCTTAACCCTTGATGTTAGCCTTTATTTGTTTTTTACATCAAACAAAGCAAGTCAAAATCAAGGGAATTTGTCTGAAAACAGCCACTTTTATTTCTTATTAAGCTAATTATTTCACAGGTTTCTTCAGCATGTTAAACATAATATTACATTATGAGTAAATAATAGAGCTGAGCGAGCACTAAAATGCTCGGGTGCTCGTTATTCGAGTCGAATTTTTCCAGATGCTCGTTTCGAATAACGATCTCCTTTGAAGTCAATGGGAGACTCGAGCATTTTTTGTAGGGGACCAAAGCTCTGCACAGGGAAGATTGCGTGAAAACCTGGAAATCTCAGAAAATGATAGAAACACCACGGAAATGGACAGGAAACAGCAGGGGCAGCATGCATGGATGCCTCTGAGGCTGCCTAATCGTACCATTATGCCAAATTCTGGGCAACAGCCTGGTGGTGACCCTCAAGACAATTGTGCTGACCCAGACCAAGATGGGCAAGGCACATGCCCATCACATGTTAGTAAAGCACCCAACTAGGTGCAACGAAGGTCCATTACCGCCTGCGGGTGACACCACTGCCCATGCTGGCACTGCTGTCCTATCCCCCGCCCCAGGACGCAGGCATAAGCGTCTCCCTCCCCACACCCACCCAGTAGTCCACAGCGTACACAAAGTTCTCCCAACACAGTGCCTAGCTCTCCCCATCCCAGACGGGCAAACACGCACCCAACACCCACCCACCCTGTCCACGGCAGACACAAAGACCTACAAGCACAGTGCCCAGCTTTCCTAATTCCAGACGGGCTAAGACGCACACTGCACCCACCTATTAGTCTCCACACATAGGTGGGTGCAGAGCCTTTTAGTGCCCCTCAAAACAATGTTTGTGTGCCAGGGCCTGGTAGTAACCCTCCTTGAAGTTGTGGGGGAGAGGCCGCCGGTGACCCTCAAGACAATTTTGGCCGACACTGTAGTGGCGAGCCTCCCAGAAATCGTGGATGAGAGCCTGGAGGTGACCCTCAGAAACAAATGGTTTAAAAAAGCAGGGTGGTGCACCCCTGAATGACAGTCTGTGACTGAGATTGCAGGTAAACCCGCTAAAATTGTAGTCTAGCACACCTTGGTGGTGAACCCCTAAATTACATAGTTTGACTGAGATTGCAGTTTACAGCATGGCGGTGAACCCCAGAGTAGCATAGTAACATAGTAGCTCTAGGCACAGCAGCACTGCCGTGGGTAAGCGCCAACAAGCGGTGCTGAAACTGCTGAGCTTAGGTGATAAGAGGCACACCGCCCAAGAGCTGTTACAGGGCATCACGGCGCTGCTGAATCTCAAACCAGGCATGGTTGTGTGTGACAATGGGTGTAACCTGGTGGCGGCTCTGCAACTCAGCAGACTCACACATGAGCTATGCCTGGCCCACGTGTTCAATCTTGTGGTTCAGCGGTTCCTCAAGATCTACCCCAATTTGTCTGATTTGCTCACCAAGGTGCGACGCATCTGTGCGCATTTTCGCAAGTCAACCACAGATGCTGCCACTCTCAGGGCAGTGCAACAGCGCTTACAACTGACAGCTCACCGACTGTTGTGCGACGTGCCCACGCGATGAAATTCCACATTACACATGTTAGCCAGAGTTTACCAGCAGGGCAGATCGATTGTAGACTGCCAAATGACAACTTCCACGAGAACTGGTAGTCAGGTTAGTCAGCTTCCTCAAGTCTACAATGAGGAGTGGACATGGATGTCTGATATTTGTAAGGTGTTAAGCAACTTTGAGGAGTCAACACAGATGGTCAGCGGCGATGCCGCCATTATCAGCGTCACCATCCCACTGCTTTGTCTGCTGAAAAGCTCACTGCTCAGCATGAAGTCAGAGGCTTTGCGCTTGTCACAGGAGATGGGGGAAGAAGATACGTTGCTTGATAGCCAGACCACCCTCAGGTCTGTTTCTCAGTGCGTATTGGAGGAGGGGGAGGAGGAGGAGAATGAGGAGGAAGAGGAGAATGTTGGCAAGACTGAAGAGGGTAACAATGCTCATTCCTTCTTATCTGTTGAGCACGTATGGGCTGAAGAGGAGGAGTTGGAGGAGGAGGAAATGGAGAGTCAGCCTATTGAGGAGAGGGAATTCTTGCGTGTTGGGACTCTGGCGCACATGGCTGACTTCATGTCAGGCTGCCTTTCCCGTGACCCTCGCGTTAGAAGCATTTTTGCCAACACTGATTACTGGGTGTTCACCCTCCTGGACCCCCGGTACAAGCAGAACTTTTCCACTCTCATTCCTGTAGAGGAAAGGAGTATGAGAGTGAATCAATATCAACAGGCCCTGGTGCACAAGCTGAAACTATCCTTCCCATCTGACACCGCTAGCGGCAGAGGACGTAGTTCTGTGGGCCAACTAGCGGGGTAGAGGAGGCGAGCAGGCAGCTTGTCAAGCACTGGCAGGGGAACACTCTCCAAGGCCTTTGCCAGTTTTATGTTACCCCAGCAAAACTATGTCACCCATCCCCAGTCTAGGCAGAGTAGGGGGGAGCTGTTCAGAAAGATGGTGAGGGAGTACCTAGCTGACCATACCAACATCCTGCGTGATCACTCTGCTCCATACAACTACTGGGTTGCAAAGCTGGACACGTGGCCTGAACTGGCGCTGTACGCCTTGGAGGTGCTGTCCTGCCCTGCCGCTAGTGTGTTGTCAGAGCGGGTCTTCAGTGCAGCTGGTGGCATCATCACTGATTAGCGTACACGCCTGTCAACTGACATTGCTGACAGGCTGACGCTTATTAAAATGAATAAAGCCCGGATTTCACCAGAATTCAAATCTCCACCGGGGGAAAGCAGCTCAACATGAAGATTCTTTATGCATTCTCTCCTCTCCTCCGCCTCCTTCTCTTCACACACAAACGCTGAGCCAACAGGCAATTTTTCTGAGGGCCAACTGGCACTCTTTACAAACAATGTTTACAAAGGGCCACCTACAGGCCCTCTCTCCAATAAATTTTTTAGGAGCGTCAACTACAGACACTCAAAAACAATTTTTCAGGAGGGTCAACTACAGACACTCCAAAACAATTTTTCAGGAGGGTCAACTACAGACACTCCAAAACAATTTTTTGGGAGGGTCAACTTCAGACACTCCAAAAAAAATTTTGGGAGGCTCACCTACAGCCATTTGACTGCAATCTCAGTCTGACCAAGGTATTGGTGGTGTCACCACCATGCTGTGTCAGGCTAAATTTTTGGGTGGTTCACCTGCTACCTCAGTCTAACTTGGTCACTCTGTTGTCACCGCCATGCTGTGTCAGGGTAAATTTTTGGGTGATTCACCGGCTGCCTCAAGTAACTTGGTCAATTGGGGGTGTCACCGCCATGCTGTGTCAGGGTAAAATTTTATGTGCTTCACCTGCTACCTCAGTCTAACTTGGTCACTCTGGGTTTACCGCCATGCTGTGTCAGGCTACATGTTTGGGTGGCTCAACTGCTACATCAACTAACTTGGTCGTTGGTGTCACCACTAGACTGCGGCTACTGTGCCGCACACCACATAATTATTCACTGGACTGTAGTATATATAACTGAGAGAAAAAATGTACTCTTTAGACTGCGGCTACTGTGCCACACACTACATAATTGTTCACTGGACTGTAGTATATATAACTGAGAGTAAAAACGTATTTTCTAGACTGCGCCTACTGTGCCGCACACCACATAATTGTTCACTGGACTGTAGTATATATAGCTGATAGAAAAAACGTACTCTTTAGACTGTGGCTACTGTACAGCACACTACAGAATTGTTCACTGCACTGTAGTATATATAACTGAGAGAAAAAACGTACTCTTTAGACTGCGGCTACTGTGCCACACACTACATAATTGTTCACTGGACTGAGAGAAAAAACATACTCTTTAGACTGCTGCTACTGTGCCACACACTACATAATTGTTCACTGGACTGTAGTGTATATAACTGAGAGAAAAAACGTACTCTTTAGACTGCAGCTACTGTACAGCACACTACAGAATTGTTCACTGCACTCTAGTATATATAACTGAGAGAAAAAAAAGTATTTTCTAGACTGCGGCTACTGTACCGCACACCACATAATTGTTCACTGCACTATAGTATATATAACTGAGAGAAAAAAACGTACTGTTTAGACTGCGGTTACTGTACAGCACACTACAGAATTGTTCACTGCACTCTAGTATATATAACTGAGAGAAAAAACACACTCTTTAGACTGAGGCTACTGTGCCGCACACTGCATAATTGTTCACTGGACTGTAGTATATATAACTGAGAGAAAAAACATACTCTTTAGACTGCGACTACTGTGGCGCACACCAAATAATTGCTCACTGCACTGTAGTATATATAACTGAGAGAAAAAACGTACTCTTTAGACTGCGGCTACTGTGCCGCACACTACATAATTGTTCACTGGACTGTAGTATATATAACTGAGGGAAAAATGTGCACTTTAGACTGTGGCTATTGTGCCGCACACTACATAATTGTTCACTGGACTGTAGTATATATAACTGAGAGAAAAAAACGTATTTTCTAGACTATGGCCACTGTGTCGCACACCACATAATTGTTCACTGCACTGTAGTATATATAACTGAGAGAAAAAACATACTCTTTAGACTGTGGCTACTGTGTCGCACACTACATAATTGTTCACTGGACTGTAGTATATATAGCTAATAGAAGAAATGTACTCTTTAGACTGTGGCTACTGTACAGCACACTACAGAATTGTTCACTGCACTGTAGTATATATAACTGAGAGAAAAAACGTACTCTTTAGACTTCGGCTACTGTACAGCACACTACAGAATTGTTCACTGGACTGTAGTATATATAACTGAGAGAAAAAACGTACTCTTTAGACTGCGGCTACTGTGCCACACACTACATAATTGTTCACTGGACTGTAGTATATATAACTGAGAGTAAAAACGTATTTTCTAGACTGCGCCTACTGTGCCGCACACCACATAATTATTTACTGGACTGTAGTATATATAGCTGATAGAAAAAATGTACTCTTTAGACTGTGGCTACTGTACAGCACACTACAGAATTGTTCACTGCACTGTAGTATATAAAACTGAGCGAAAAAGCATACTCTTTAGACTGTGGCTACTGTGCCGCACACTACATAATTGTTCACTGGACTGTAGTATATATAACTGAGAGAAAAAACATACTCTTTAGACTGCGACTACTGTGCCGCTCACCAAATAATTGTTCACTGCACTGTAGTATATATAACTGAGAGAAAAAACGTACTCTTTAGACTGCAGCTACTGTGCCGCACACTACATAATTGTTCACTGGACTGTAGTATATATAACGGAGAGAAAAAACGTACTCTTTAGACTGTGGCTACCGTACAGCACACTACATAATTGTTCACTGGACTGTAGTATATATAACTGAGAGAAAAAATGTACTTTTTAGACTGCGACTACTGTACAGCACACTACAGAATTGTTCACTGCACTGTAGTATATATAACTGAGAGAAAAAACATACTCTTTAGACTGTGGCTACTGTGCCGCACAGTACATAATTGTTCAATGGACTGTAGTATATATAACTGAGAGAAAAAACGTACTCTTTAGACTGCGGTTACTATGCCGCACACTACATAATTGTTCACTGGACTGTAGTATATATAACTGAGAGAAAAAACGTACTTTTTAGACTGCAGCTACTATACAGGACACTACAGAATTGTTCACTGCACTGTAGTATATATAACTGAGAGAAAAAACATACTCTTTAGACTGTGGCTACTGTGCCGCACACTACATAATTGTTCACTGGACTGTAGTATACATAACTGAGAGAAAAAAACGTACTCTTTAGACTGCGACTACTGTGCCACACACCAAATAATTGTTCACTGCACTGTAGTATATATAACTGAGAGAAAAAACGTACTCTTTAGACTGCGGCTACTGTGCCACACACTACATAATTGTTCACTGGACTGTAGTATATATAACTGAGAGAAAAAACATACTCTTTAGACTGCGGCTACTGTACAGCATACTACAGAATTGTTCACTGCACTGTAGTATGTATAACTGAGAGAAAAAAACGTGCACTTTAGACTATGGCTATTTTGCCGCACACTACATAATTGTTCACTGGACTGTAGTATATATAACTGAGAGAAAAAATGTACTTTTTAGACTGCGACTACTGTACAGCACACTACAGAATTGTTCACTGCACTGTAGTATATATAACTGAGAGAAAAAACACACTCTTTAGACTGTGGCTACTGTGCCGCACAGTACATAATTGTTTACTGGACTGTAGTATATATAACTGAGAGAAAAAAATGTATTTTCTAGACTATGGCTACTGTGCCGCACACCACATAATTGTTCACTGCACTATAGTATATATAACTGAGAGAAAAACCGTACTCTTTAGACTGGCTACTGTGTCGCACACTACATAATTTTTCACTGGACTGTAGTATATATAACTGAGAGAGAAAAAACGTATTTTCTAGACTGCGGCTACTGTACAGCACACTACAGAATTGTTCACTGCACTGTAGTATATATAACTGAGAGAAAAAACATACTCTTTAGACTGCTGCTACTGTGCTGCACACTACATAATTGTTCACTGGACTGTAGTATATATAACTGAAAGAAAAAAACGTACTCTTTAGACTGTGACTACTGTGCCGCACACCACATAATTGTTCACTGGACTGTAGTATATATAACTGTGTGAAAAAACGTATTCTTTAGACTGCGGCTACTGTACAGCACACTACAGAATTGTTCACTGTACTCTAGTATATATAACTGAGAGAAAAAAACGTGCTCTTTAGACTGCGACTATTGTGTCGCACACTACAGAATTGTTCACTGCACTGTAGTATATATAACTGAGAGAAAAAACTTACTCTTTAGACTGAGGCTACTGTGCCGCACAGTACAGAATTGTTCACTGGACTGTATTATATATAACTGAGAGAAAAAACTTATTTTCTAGACTGCGGCTACTGTGCCGTACACCACATAATTGTTCACTGCACTGTAGTACATATAACTGAGAGAAAAAACGTACTGTTTAGACTGCGGCTACTGTACAGCACACTACAGAATTGTTCACTGCACTGTAGTATATATAACTGAGAGAAAAAACGTATTCCCTAGACTTCACTACAGATCCCAGCAAGCCAAGGTACAGCAGTAGCAAAAATGAGTACTTAGAGGACTTTGGGCAATTTCTTTGGGATCTCTGTGGACCACGTGCTGTCCCCTTTCTGCCACCAGTCGCTGTGCATAGTGTGCAGCCAAGATGGCGGTAGCTGCACTACAAGTCCCAGCCTGCAGCCAGGAAGAGACCCAAAAAAAGGTGCTTGTAGCCCTTAGAAGGGCTGTTGGGTTCTTTGAGGATGATCCCTGCCTAACCAAAATCTAAATTGAGGCCCTAACACTCTCCCTGACAGGCAGCAGCTCTATCCCTAATCTCATCCAGGCGGCGTCTGAGGCGAGCAGCGCGGTACCAGATTCTTATATTCCCAGGTCATCTGATCTGGCCAGCCAATCCCTGCTATCGACTTGTAGGGGTTCCACGTGATGTTAGGAGGTACCAAAGACTCTCCTGCATGTTGCATGTTCGCTCATCTCTAGTAAATAACACAACAAAGAAAAATAAGAAAAGAGAATTTGACTTCTAAAGTTTTAGAACATATGAATGAAGTGAGACTCTACTTAGGGCTCATTTAAAATAGCAGATTTTGTGAGCCAATGAAAGTGGTAGCAAGTTGCGCTCATTTGGCTCCATTTACATGGAGGAATCATCGTCACTGTATGAATGTTAATTAATAATTGTAAATGTGATGTACAAACATTTCTTCATTCAATAATTCGACCATGTAAAATGATCTTTTAGGGTCTCATACAAGATGCTTTTTAATTTGGATAAAACTTTTACAGAAGCAGATTAGCATATTGTACATTATTTTGTCATCAGCCCATGTTAAAGGGCCTTTACACAAATTAGAAAGCTTTCAGAAAGTTTCCAATGCAAAGAGCCTACCTACCTGTATTTTTGCCCAATAAGATGCATTTGCCATAAGACACACTTAGGATTTAGAGAAGGAAAACAATAAAAAAAAAAAATCAGACCTCACATCAGAATCCTAATCAGACCCCCAATGTTAATCAGACCTCAGTACAGACCATGTTAACTGGACCCTCAATATTAATAATTGCTTAGAAGCCCAATGTTAATCAGACCACCAAATCTTAGATCAGACCAAAAAAAATAAATAAACCCACCTCTCCTGTTCCAGAGATCCAGCACTCTTCCTGCCGCGCCATGCTGTGACCTGGCATCACACAGCGTGAGGTCACAGAGCACGCCTACATCCTCGTGCTGTAGCAGGTCACAGCACAGTGTATGGCATCTGCAGAAGAAGACCAAAAAGTGATTACAAAGCCAGCACAGGAAGTGTTGTATTCACCTGTCCTACTGTACTAACGAGAGCTTCAGTAATGGAAGCATCTATTAGTATTCACCCTATAAGACGCACTGATATTTTTCCCACACTTTGGGCGGGGAGTGCTTTTATTGGGCAAAAAATATGGTACGATACATCTAAAAAAAATAGCCATGGTGGGAGCATTTGTGTGTCAAATCATGGATAATAGAGCAGCTTCCATCTAACTGTCACTCTAGTTCCCCTTTTCCAATCCAGTTTCTCTTTTATTGTTGGAGGAGGGTGTTGTGGGATGAACCACTGAAAGAAAAAGAGAATGACTTACAGTAGCCTAAAGTAAGTACCCCCACCTGGTCACTAAACCAATGAGTCATCACTTCACCAGGAATGACTATTGGATCTCTTTGATCACATTTTTGGGACAGTATAGTGGAAGTACTATTACATAACTTTACAGTGCACGATCTCTGCTACCTGACTTTTCTACAGATATGACATGCTCCACTTCCAAGCTCTTCAGAGTGTTGAGTCCGAGATGATGAATGAATACCAGTGTCAAGACTCCATTGGTAAGCCAACACATAATGCAGCTCAAAATTTTCTAAAAGCAAATCAAAAGCACTACATGATTAAAGAATTCTGAATATCATTCCTGATCCTAGAGGTTCCTGATCATTACCAGTATGTTATAAAACATTATAGTTGATTTAATTTGGATGTAATTTGACATATAAATCCCCAAAGGCACAATTACAGTAAAAGAACATCTAGAAGTTGTGCATGTATTTTCAATAAATTTCACACATCTATGATTACTGTATATCATCTCAAATGAGGCATGACAAATTACCACTACTGACAGAAAGGTATTGTCTTGAATAATTTTAAAGATCAAAAAATATGTTTCCACAATTTACAGAATATAGATTTTTGTTCTTGAAAACATAATACTTATATTCTCTTCTCCATAACTTACAAATTGCTAAAAATATGCTGCTTAGACTTTTTCTCAGAATCCTACTTAAGAAACATCTGTTCTAGCCTAGTCTGCAGGGCTGACAGCTGTTTCTTAAAATTCAAGTTTTCAGAATCTTTCTTTAACCTACTTGCTTATGGGTTGGCCTGGAGTATTAAGATTTCCTCTTGCATACAGATGGTGCTGTACTGTGAACCCTTCTCTGCCATGTATTAGGCGATTTTCTAGTGCTATTTGTTGGTGGATCCCGCAGGTGTTTTCGCTTGTTGCACTTGGCTATAGATAGCAAATATATAAAGCAAGTAAATGTGAATCACATTATTCATTCCGGTATTTTTTCACTTTCTCTCTGTCAGGACAGTTAAAAATTATATTGTTTAAAAATTGCCGATAGCTTTGACACTCCATCCTTTCTGCTGCTATTCCCGTTAGACTTCTGTTCAGCGCATTTTACCTTTATCACCCATACATGGAGAGAAGGCCTTCAGGTTATTCTTTTTTTATTATTTTGTATTCAATAAATATTTTAAATTTCTCTCCTACAAATAACAAAACCATACAAAAAACTAAGACTGATAGATTACATTTCAAGGTTTCTGTTAACTGTGCTTTTATGATGAAGTGAGATTTTTGTACAATTAGTTTATTCAGGTATTTTCTGAAACCTGTTTTGTACACTGAATCATTTTGAAAAATGTGAGCAAGATATCACCTTCTCTATTATACTGTAATGATCCTATTTTGTATTTGAAACAGTAATATATAACAAAAAATGCTCTTAGGATACTTTCACACTAGCGTCAGCAGGGTTCAGCAAAAACGCATCCGTTACTTATAATTCAGCCAGCTGCATCCGTTATGAACAGATCCAGTTGTATTATCTTTATCACTGCCAAGACGGATCCGTCATGAACTCAATTGAAAGTCAATGGGGGACGGATCCGTTTTCTATTGTGTTAGATGGTGTCATAGAAAATGGATCTGTCCCTATTGACTTGCATTGGGGGTCATGACGGCTCTGTCTTGCTCCACACCCCGGGACAGAAAGCAAACTGCAGCATGCTGCGGTTTGCTCTCCAGTATGAGAATGGAATTAAATGCTTTTCGGAGCATTCTGTTCAGTTACCTTTTGTCCACATTGACAATGAATGGGGACAAACGGAAGCGTTTTTCCTAGTATTGAGACCCTATGATGGATCTCAATACCGGAAAATATTAACACTAGTGTGAAAGTAGCTTTACTTACCTAAGAGGTATGACAAAGGGGTAGGACCCATAAGAACCCTTTACACTTCTCGTCAGTGAAGGAGATGGGGATGAGAAAACTCTAATCTCACCGCTAGTCCCCATACAGAATCGTTTGCCTGCAGCAGATGCTGTTTACACGATTTAGGTGTCTGCACCAACAACACTAATTACCCGATGAACAAGGGGAAAAACTGCCCGAACGTTGACACTAAAGCAGCCTATAGACTTTCCTTCTTTTGTAGCAGCTGTCTCTAAAAATTGTAGAAATGTGGTTTGAGTAATTAGCACAGCATCATAGTATGGGGGCTGCCACACAAAAAATAAATCAAAATAGGGATGTACGGATGTTGCAGGGTTAACATGCAAACCCTTAACTCAAATTTCTTAACTCATCATGTTATCTTGAAACAAAAGCCATTGAAAAGCAATTGATTAATTAAAGGTGAAAAAGTAACATGAAGACTTCATAAGGAAAACTGTTTGTTAAAAATGTGCCCTCATTTCAAATACTGTATGTATGACTTATCTGCAGTCTCCATTCCACTCTATGGTAGTTATGAAAAGACTATGGCCATCTCTTTGTTCATGTAAGCGTCCATCTTGAAACAGTTTATAGACCCTCTCTATAGTCCATTCCCAGGTAGTAATGAAAGGACTATGACCATCTTTTTGTTCATGTAAGTGTACATCTTGAAACAGTTTATAGACCCTCACAATTTAAAGAGTCTGTCATAACATTCTGGGACCCACACCAAAAAATAAGAATTAAGGGACCAGGTCTCTTTGGCGTATTCCTTATGCGGTAACAAGTGACTTGGACTATGGTGTAGCTTACTACACAGTGGGTGGCTGAGGGAATCACTCTGCAAATATGTAAAGTAGCAGCAGCATTCAACCAGCACTGCTGCTCCATTATTATAAGGATTGGTGGGGCCCCTGCAGTCAGATTTGCTGTATCAAAATGAGAAGGAAGGTTACAACGATTTGTCATAACTGAGTACTGCAGGAAACAATGTCTGGTAGGTAAGATACAAAAGGGGTCTTAAAAGGGTTTTCTGGGAATAACTAACTTTTGAGTGATGTCGGCAGCCTACCTCCACTATATTATGAATATTTGTTCTTATCTGCTCCCATCACTCTGGTCCTGCGTGCTGGCTCCCATGCATCCATGTTCCATGTTCCAATTCTCTGATTGTTTGTTTACTTCCAGCTGGGCATGGGCAGTCAACTGGCGTCAGTGTCATTTGTGAACGTGTCACAGCTGAAGCCAGTAATTGGCTGCAGTAGAGCAGAAAACGTATGCCCATGCCTGACCAGAAATTAACAGTCAAACATTTGGACATACCTTTTCATTCCATGGTTTTTCTTGTTTTTATTTTATAATTTATGCATTCATATTGAATACATGAAAGCTATGAAGGAAGACATATAGAATTAAGTAAAGTGTTGAATCAAAATATGTTTTATATTTTAAACTAGCAGAAGGACCCAGCTTTGCCCGGGTATATTTTATCTATTTAATTTAATGTTTGTGTATGTGTCGTTAAAATATATCGAGAGTGACCTCTACAGTGCCTGCCCCTTTAACAGTGACCTCCACAGCAGCCCGCCCCTTAACAGTAACATCCACAGCGCCCTCCCCTTTAACTGCGACCTCCACAGCAGCTAGAGTGGCCACTGTTTTTACTCCAGAGAGCTGAACCTCACCGGCCATGCCACCAAATGTGAAGCCACGCCCCAGGTGCCCATGAAGCCACACTCATAAACATGAGGCCACGACCCCTGACTCAGTAAAGACAAAGAGGA
The DNA here is from genome assembly GCA_900303285.1 of Rhinella marina. Lineage (NCBI taxonomy): Eukaryota > Metazoa > Chordata > Amphibia > Anura > Bufonidae > Rhinella > Rhinella marina. The sequence goes on along the minus strand of ONZH01012448.1, from coordinate 91,338 downwards.
GAAGCTGTCTGAGCGTGAGCTACTGAAAGGGTGGGCATCCCTGTGTCTGTCCAGGCACTGCGCCGGGCAGAGGACAGGGAGCCAGAAAACTGGACTGTCCAGCCGAAAACCGAACGTCTGGCCACCGTAACATCAGCCTGCCTCTAGGGTGGCCAGAGATCCGGTTTTAGGCTGGACAGTCCGGCTTTCAGACTCCCTGTCCTCTGTCCGGCATGGGGCCTGGACGGACACAAGGATGTCCTTTTGAACAGCTCACTCTCAGACAGCAGCACTGTGCAGTCTGAGCATGAGCTACAGGGAGAAAGTCACCCTCCCTCCCCTTTTCCCCTGCAGCAGACAGAATGTGATTTTTACCTTCATTTTTTCAATTCCCGTCGGCTGTGGAGTGAAAGGGGGGCATGGCCTGACTGCGTCGGGGGCGTGTCTTAGCAGGACCTGGGGGTGGAGCTTTTAAGTCCTTCTTTAGAGGGTGGTCTGAATTACAGGTTGATACCATGGTAATTTATGAGGAAACACAGTGGGTAGCAGTGGAAAAAAACATCTTTTGTTACTACTGAACTGTAAATATGTGAAATTTACATTTTATTAGGTAATGATTGATGATGAAAGTCTAAAACATAAGGTATATTTATGGTAACTGGAATACCCCTTTAACAGTGTCATCCACAGTGATTTGCCCCTTTAAAGCAGGCCTACAGCAGTGAAGGAAAATGGCTGGGTTGTTATGGAAACCTGGTGTGTGTGGACACTAACTGCCTGCAAGTTTCTATTGGCTGATAGGGTCATGTGACCAGGCTTCTATTGGCTGATGAATTTTTTGGGAATATCTCAGGAACGTTACATCCTGGAGAGCTGAGACCCGGTCTCAAACCTTCCTGGACACCTGATGTACCTGTGTGCCAAATTTCGTGATTGTAGCTACAACAGTGCGGATTCCTTTAGCGATCATACATACATACACTCAGCTTTATATATAGATTCTATAAAGTAGCCCCCTTTTGCTTTGATGAAAGCTTTTCATTCTCAGCATTAGGTAGTCACCTGTTTTCAATTAACAGGTATGCCTTGACAATGTTTAAACAGGTTGTCTCACTTCAGCAAATAGCATTTATTATGTAGAGGAAGTTAATACAAGACATTTACTAATGTACTATGATTACCCATATTGCTTCCTTTGCTGGCTGGATTCATTTTTCCATTACATACACTCCTCATTTCCATGGTTACAACCACCCTGCAATCCGTCAGTGGTGGTTGTGCTTGCACACTATAGAAAAAAGAGCCAGTCTATTTGCTGGTCGGGACCTTGGTAACGCACATAGGCTAGTGCCTTTTCCTATAGTGTCCAAGCACGGCCACCAATGTTGGATTGCAGGGTGGTCATAACCATGGAAATGAACAGTGTATAATGTGATGGAAAAATGAATCCAGGAAGCAAAGGAAGCAATATGAATAATAACAATATAAATGGCTTGCATTTTTTGCACAACTTTTTTTTTCCCACCTGCATTGCCACATTAACAAAAGTGGGTGAGTGTGGGTGATGAAGGTAGGCTGCAGGTAGAAACTCTGTGGGTTTCATTTTAATGGAAACATGGCGCGTATTAGATCACAAATCTATACCAGCTAGAAAACTGTTTTGGTCCATTGCTCCCAACAATGTGCCAAAGTTATTACCTCTCAAATAATGCTGGTGCATCATACACCAGTGGGGTTTGCTATTAAGACAGCAGTTCTCATGCATACCTCCCTAAATGACATGACATTTCTACTTTTCATAATATATGAATAAGAAGAGATAAGCTTGCCTGCTGTGCTTGTGTTTGACAGAAGTCACTAAAATGAAGGTAACTAAATAGAGATTCACATAATGAAATGATTAAATACAATCTGATCATTAAAGCGGTTGGCTGGGCTTTTACTATTGATGAGCTATGCTCAGGATATCATCAATATCAGATCGGTTGTCAGACCCTGTGCACGCCATCTCTTCATACAGCTGATCGGCGAGGGTCTGACAACCGATCTGTTATTGATGACCAATCCTGAGGATAGGTCATCAATAGTAAAAGCCCGGACAACCCCTTTAACTATTTGTGAAACTGTAGTGCAACCTCATTCAAGCAGTACTGTGTTCCCTTCAAGCTCAGGATCAGTGGGGCTGCATGAGATACAATAAGACCTCCACTACACATGAAATGATGGCATTTTCTAATGATAAAGCATTACTTTGTAAGATGTAAATACCCTTTTATGGGATTAAAAATATTTTAGAATAACTAAAGAATGAGTCTATCATCTTCATTGGTGACAGAGTTAAACAGCCAGATCAGAATTCAGTATTAGTCTTTAATCTAGAATTATAAAGAAATATTTGATATCTCACACACTGGCACCTGTCCATTGCTCTTTTGCTGAGCTTGCAAGGCCATTTACAGTGCCATAAATTATTACAACACACCTTTTCTCCCGAATGACTGCAATTTGGGAAGATAAATCTCAAGTATGAAATATAAAGTATGAATACACTTTAAAACATTTTCAGCACCAAGGTTTTATGTTTTTTTAAAGTAAAAGTTCACCCCATTTAAAGACTATTTATTATTGCTTTGAGTGAATCAAAGTATCCAAAGTGGACTTCGATCTGAATTTCAGAGACAATTCGTTTTGCCGCAAAGCTGAATTTCCTTGTGCTTCGTGCCAACAAACCAATTTTCCCTGAAACAGTGGTAAAAAAAAAATACTCACCTCATCTATTTGAGCTTGAAGAGGACACCACAGCCATCTTGATTGAAGATCCGGTGAGAAATCTTGTGCGTGAGATCGCACCGCATGAGATATTGCTTGGGATCTTCAATTAAGATGGCTGCAGTGGCCTCTTCAAGCTCAAATAGATGAGGTAAGTATTTTTTTAACTATAAACACCTGAAAGCCCTCATTTTTCATCTCAGATGTCATGATCAGTGATGAACGCGGATTCTAAGGGGTTCAATTATGGGGGGCACGCAATCACTGTTCTCTGTCATTGAGCCCACTATTTACAAAGAAATGCTCTTCACGATGAAGTAATTCATCACAAAGTTAATTTCTTTGTGAAATTTGGTGAAGCAGCTGAATCAACTTTTTGTAAACTTATCTAGGGAGACATAGTACCCCCCAATTCCTGACTTAGTCCTCTCACCCAGTTAAGCCAGTACTCTCTGCTCTGCACTAATGAGGGGCAATCACCCAGAAACAGCTGTCTGTGGATGAGGTGCTGGCTTAGTTAATATGTGAGTCATGTCTCAAGACCTATTTAAAGGGTTGAACTTTGACTTATAGGATACCTGCCTTACTTATGGTGGTATTAAAGGCAGAGCTTGTTAAAAGCTCATTTGCATCCCTTTCTTCCCAGACAACCTATGGCACACCTAATATACTCACCAAGCCAGCTCATGACACATGACCTCCTTCATGAGCTATGTGCTGCTCACGTCAAAAGTAAGAAGTGGTCATGATTATGTGACTTGACTGTGTGAAATAAATGATAAAAAAGGACATTGGTCACTATCTGGTTTTAACTGGTAGAAAGAAATGTATAGGTGACACATTCCTTGCCTTTGTAGTTCCTCCCTTCTATGGTGGTTGGCTTGCCCATTTGCTGTTACATGCACCCATTCTCTCCTCTGACAGCCTTCCATATGTCATCTTCCTGCACATATCTCATCCTCTTTTATGTTGCGACACTGCCCTGATCCACTGCAGAGTCGCTACACTGCTCCTTCTTGTCACTTGACATAATTGTCACTTAGCAGGTCACCTGATCAAAGGGATGTAGGCCCATACAGAGCTGAGTGCGGAAGGATGATGACTTTCATGGAGTGAGGAAAATAAGTTGTACCTCCTGTTGCCTTGTGGATGATGACATATTCACTCAGCAGGAAGGGAGAGTAAGCAAGAAAAGCAGACTGGAGGAGATGACACAATGAAGAGCAAGATGGAACTCCTTGACTTCCAAGAACTGGTAAGTATGGCATAGAGTGCAGAAAACGCTGCATAAACATTATACTAAGGACACTATGCTATGTGTTGCCAGGTTCAATTAACCTCTGGACAACCCCTTTAAATATCTTGGCTTCTACTTAAAGTTTGTAACATTCTTAAGTAAAGTTTTGTTGTTTTGTACTTCAACTGATTCAGTAAATACTGTACTGAAGTAAATAATGTGTTATCAGTTTTCCAGAATCCAGATGGATAGCTTGATCTTTACTAAATTTGATATGTATTATATTTGACTCATTAAGCATCACATATCAAACACTATTTCAGAGTTGCACATTTAAGAGAAATGTTTAGAATTTGTCTGAATCGAGTTTCGAGGTAGCTGTCTCCTAAACAAAGACAAAAGACTTCCAAACATGCACTGCAGAGCGCTCAGTGGGAAATTCATTTTCTCAGAGTAATTCAATGTTTTTTTTACAGAATGCTGTTTTGGCAAAATACTGACAGCTAAACGACATACTGAGAACTGATATTTCTTTTTTTCCCGTCTTCTCACTTTAGCTAAACTTCTGTTAGAATTGAGAAATATGTTGTTACCTGATACTTAGTACGAGAAAGTCAAAGCCTGATGTATATATGGATATATATATTATTTTAACAGATGAAAGTACTTTAGGGAAAACTTAACATTCCTTTGTATTAGGATGCATTCACATGTGGCAGATTTAGTTGCAGAAAAATTCTGTGACTGAAAATCAATTCTATCCATCTGAGTGAGGTTATTTTGGCTGCAAGTACATGGATTTCTTCAAGCTCCCTGTAGAGGGAAGTGCCAAAATTAAATATATATATATATATATATATATATATATATATATATATATATATATACCCCAGTAATCTATGTAACTGTATATATGGATATATCTATAGTCCCAGTGTAATATATATATATATATATATATATATATATATATATACACATTCCTCCAGAAATGTCCCCCAATCACAGGTGCCCCCTCCCATCTCAAGAATGTCCTCTTCCAAAGAATCCCCGTGCAGGCAAATGTCAGCGCGCCAGCAAGAGGGAGATGATGCCCGGACAACTGGATAAATGTGTCCATTTGCGGGCACTTCAAAGGCAGAGGATCAAAGAGATCCTCTGCCTGGAATGCCACACACCTCCAGTGTTGTAATACGGCTACATAGGAGGGAAGAAGGATCAAACAGATCCGCCACCCTGGTGCAGGTGTGTGGCCTGGCTCAGTGTGAAGAGGCACAGTGTGGGCGCTCACCCCGGCCTGGCTTAAATAACACGATAGGGAAGCAATCTGCAAGTGAGATCTGCACACTGTGCAGAAATAGAGGGACAGAGTGTCCCTGCTGGAGGACCAGTAGAGGCAGGGAGTGCTCGGATAGAAGCTGGAGGAGGCAGAGGGAGCGCTCATAGGGGGAAGATCTCCCCAGTGTGGAGGAGAACACTGGGGCAATGAGAGAGAGGGCAGGGGGAATGACCAGAGCCTCACGGGAGCCCCCACCAGGAGACCAGCTTGAATCATCCCCAGTACGACAAGCAGACAAGCGAGAATCCTCCCCCGGAACAAGTATTAACCCCCCTAGAGACGAGCATCTATCTGGCTAAGTAACCCATTCCTTTACCCCCTAGACCAACGAGCATTCCTTACTAACCCTTTCCTTGTCATATCCACTGCCACCAAAAGCCCTTATTATAGTGTGCTGTAGTGTACATATGTGTCTATATATATATATATATATATATATATATATATATATATTGCAACAGCAGTCCTGATTTAGATTAATCAGTTGTTTGTGTATTGGCCACCCAGTAGAGATGAGCGAATCTATTCACCGCTTCGTAGATTCGTATAGAATGTTACAAATTTTCTACGCCGAAGTGAATCCGTTCGATTCAAAAATGTTCTTAAAGCTTTGTATGCATTAACTACATACTTGTCCAATAAATTGTACGCTAATGCTACGTATAAGTTACTTTATACGCTGATGCGTACAAATTCAGTTAATTAGCGCACTTTTACTTCGTTATTCATGCGGCAAAATGCCTGGGAAGAAAGCGGTCACCTGACCTAGTGGGAAGGGCTTGCTCTGATTGGCTCACAGGCTCGGTAAGCCTGTGACATCAGTTGTGCTGCGACTGCTGAGACAAGCAGAAGCACTGTCTGTGAAGAACTGAGAGACAGAGAACTGTTTTGTTAAAATTGTGGTGTAATTGTTCTGGGCATCCATAATACACGTATCAGGGATACTGCAGGGTCAGTGCAGGGCAAGTGCAGGGCCAGTGCAGGGCTAGTAATTAATCAGGCAGGGACAGAGATAGGGAGAGAGACAGGGAAAGAGACAGGGAGAGAGACAAAGACCTGCTGCAGGGCCACAGCCAAGTGAAAATGTCTGGCATGGAAAAGCAAAAGGGTTCCAGCCAGACCTCGAGCTCCAAAAAAAAGGAGAAGGTGGCACAGGGCAGCAGTGGCAAAGGACATGTAGCCGGAGCTTCTACTTGTAGAATTCGTAGTTGGCCACTGTTCCACCAGGCTAACCCACCAAGGAGCAAAATTGTAGTGTAGGAGAAAGTGGTTGAGGTAGTGGAGTGGATAGTAGCCAGGAGACAGACTAAGAGCATTCCTCCTGCTCCACCAAAGCCCATCATTTTCTGCCACCTCTCAGCCTTCAGTGCCCCCTCCTAGTGGTGTCCCTTCTGCATTTTATAAAATAAAAGGCCACCGAACCCCACCGCATAATCCGACAGTTATAGAGGACAAAGAAAAAAATGGGGGGGTCAGTTATAGAGGACAACCTCCCTGAGGATTTCTTAGAGGGCAGTCAGAGTTTGGAGTGCAGAAATTGGAGGTTGGTGGGGAACAGCCTATATTGCATTCAGAAAAAAGTGGCGGGGAGTCTGATGATGATGTGTTAGACCGGAGGACCTGGGATGCGGATCGGGCTGGTGAGGAGGATTTGATCTCTGAGGAGGAGGGTGGTAGTAGTGGCAGCAACAGAGGGCAGAGGCAAGTTAGGCCCAGGGCCAGGCCTGCCTTGGGAACTAGTGAGACCCCAAGTATAGTGGGGCCGGCCCCAGGTCTAAGCGTGCAAGAGCTACAAGCTTGGCCAGCTCTGGAAGGCGCACGTCGGGTGTGTGGAAGTATTTCACCACTCTGCCAGGGGACAAAAGCACGGCCACGTGTAATTTCTGTAAACAGAAATTGAGCCATGGGAAAGCCACAAATGTAGGGACTACTGCTCTGTGGAAACATCTGAAGCGGCGTCATGCAGCCAATTTGTGTAACCAAGGAGGATTAGAGCAGCGCATTAATACTGAAGAGCTGGCTACTTCTTCCGGGGTCCCTTGCGTCAGGCAGGCCGCATCCAGGGGTGTAACTCAGCCCGCATCCAGGGGCGTAACTAGTACATACACCTCATCGTCAACCACGTGCGTTTCTCCAGCTCCTCTTATTCGTCAGCCGTCCATTGCCGAGTGCGTGGCCAGGAAGCAAGTTTACGCAACAAGTAATCCAACAGTGCGCAAACTTAATAGTCACCTGACCATGCTGGCAGATCCCTAGCCGGCATTACTTCTCAAACAAAGCTAAACCCGCCCTTTACTTGCACGTGGCAGACAATATAGGACGCTCCCTGCAGCTGTCTCTCTGCAGCACAGTGCACGTCACAGTGGACACCTGGAGCAGTGCTTATGGCCAGGGGCAGTACATGTCCTTTACGGCCCACTGGCTGAATGTATTTAGTGGCAGCGAGGCAGGAACCCGCCAGCAACAGGGCCAATTGCTTTTGGCACCTCCACGCGCTTTCTAGCCAGGATTGCAGCAGGCCACCCAACACTTATCTGCTTCCACCTCCACAAGTAGTCCACCTGCTGGAGTATCAGGGCAGAGAGTTAACCCCCTCCTTCCTATCACATGTGCCAGGTGAAACGCTGCCACGCTGTCTTAGACTTAATTTGTCTTGGCAACAGCAGCCACACAGGCCAGTGCTTGCTGCATTACATCAAGCAGCATCTCCCCGCCAGCTGGAAGTGGGCAAGGTCGTGAGTGATAACGGGACAAATATAGTGGCAGCGCTGAACCTGGGTCAATTCAAGCATGCTCCCTGTATGGCACATGTCCTAAATCTAGTGGTGCAGAGATTTATCAAAACATTCACTGGCCGTACAGTGCTGGTAAAGTCGCAGAAGCTTTGCACTCATTTGAGTCATTCTTGTCCATTGTGTCCCACAACGCTCTGCTGTACCTGAAGCAGCAAAACTTTTTTCTGCCACACAGGTAATAGGTGATGTGCCAACCCGGTGTAATTCCACGCTTCATATGTTGCGGCGGCTCCTTGAGCAGCGTAGAGCAGTGGATGATTTTGTCCAGCAGCAGCCAGAATCTTCGACCACAGGGAGCAGGTGTGGCTTAGATTTCCATCAGTAGAGGCTGGTCCGAGATGCCTGCACTGTTCTAAAGCCCTTTGAAGAAGCCACTAAATTGGTCAGCCGGGACAGCTGCAGTGTGAATGACAAGGTTTCACTAATATGTGTCCTGGAAAAGACACTGACGCTCATGCAGCAGGGGGCAATGGGGGAAGGAAATCCTGGCCATCTCTCTGCACGCCATGCTGTCACTGTAGGGGAGCCCCAACAACAAAGTTCCATTGCAGTGCAGGAGGAGGATGAAGATGAGGAGCTTCAGGTAGAGGAGGAGGATTTTGATGATGATGACCAGGAGGAGTACAAGACACAGCTGGAGGATCTGGAGGATGACGATGACACTTTCAGGGAAACTGAAGTGTCTCAGAGAGAGGCTGAGATGGAAAGAACTGGCTCCTCGGGCACGCTGGCCAGGATGGCGAGCTGTATGCTCACATGCTTACAGACTGACAGGCGTATCCTAAAAATAAGGCAGACTGATGAATACTGGCTTGCAATGCTTCTGGACCCGCAGTATCACTCCAACATGGGGGATTGTTTTCCTCCCCAGGAAAGGGAGGAGAAATTTGCATCATTCCAGAAGAAGCAATGTAGTAACCTGGCCACAGCTTTTAGCCAGCCCCAGCCTGCTGCCAGCGTCTCTGAAAAGGAGGTCCGGCAGAGTAATCCACCTCCTGCCACAACCAGCAGCAGCCAGTTAAGCCTCATGAGTATGATGCAACAATTTTTTTCAGCCTCCCAACAGCCACAGCCAAGTGAGCAGACCCAGTCCAACCGCCTCAATGAGCAGGTTCAGGCGTACCTGCAGTCTGGCTCGCAAAGCCTCTTCTCAGACCCCCTGGACTTCTGGGCAGCCAGAATACAACAGTGGCCGGAACTTGCCCACTATGCAATAGGGCTTCTTTCCTACCCTGCCTCAAGTGTCATGTCAGAGAGGGTTTTTAGCGCCGTTGGGGGGGGGGGTGACACCCAAACGGACCAAACTGTCACCTGGCAGTGTCCAAAAAAACACCTTTATAAAAATGAATAAAGGCTGGATTACCTCCGATTTTTACACTCCTCTTGCTGAGGCAGATGATTAGACCAGGCCTTGCAGGCCGAAAAAGTCCAAGTGTCTTCCCACTGTTGCTGTCAGCCGGCCCATAAATTTGCATGCCAAACGTCTCTTGTGTCATGGGCTGTGCAAACCCGAACTCCCCAAACAAAAACCCCTAAATTTTATTAAAATCCAAAAACTGTTGTCTACCTCTGCCTCTGTTAGCACCTAGCAGGAAAGCAGCTGTTGCTATACACCGTTCTTAGTTCTATTTAGTATTCTTAAATTTGTTTTGGAGCCTTTTCTCCCCAATAAAATAAAAAATAATATATAAAAAAAAATAAAAAAAGTAAAAATGGTATTAAAAAATAATACAAGTTACATTAGCGGAGATTGTTATACTCTACCACAGTTTGTTGTATTTACTAATCACTCTCTGCTGATATACCCCGTCCTCTACTACTACTGGCCGTGGCACCCATGAAAAGCCCATATATAATTTTCACTGTCTATCTTTACAAGGTAGAATGTTTACAGGCTTGTTGTCCAAACAAGCCAAGCCTTTTTCTCTTACTGTAATTCGTGAACCGGAGTGTGCGTAATTTATTAATGCTTTGGCCTGCAGACACCCTGTGTTTATTAATCTGGGAAAATGGCCTTTGGACAATTTTTGGAGGCTCCTGTCTAAAGAGGCTTCCCTTTCTTCTTCACACTAATGCGGGCTCCGGCTTATGCACAATTTGTGGAGGCTTCGGCCTAAACAGACACCCCTGTCCTCTTCACACTAATGCGGGCTCCGGCCTATGCACAATTTGTGGAGGCTTCGGCCTAAACAGACACCCCTGTCCTCTTCACACTAATGTGGGCTCCGGCCTATGCACAATTTTTGGAGGCTTCGGCCTGAATTAGCTTCACACTATGTTAGGAAGGAGTTAAAGGTTTAAAAAAAAACACTCAAAACACAGGTTTTACAATAATAATTTTAATAATAAATAATAACAACTTTGAACAAATAATAAATAATATAATAAACAAAAGAAAGGACAAAAAAAGGTTACGCCGGTCTTTGCTGACGTCTGGCCATCATCTCCTGGATTTCCCTGAGCTCCAGCTGCAGGCCGCGAATAAGCCCGGAGGCAGCATGGAGCCTGGTCTCAAAGCGGCTTAAGACTGCCTCCACTTTAAAGTCAGTGTGGATATCTGTAGAGGTGGAAACAGTAATATAATTAGTATGATCCAGTTAACGTGGTTGTCCCATGAAAAAAATTCTAAACTTTCAAACCAGCACCTGGATCAGAGAATACTTTAGCAATTGCATGTCATTAAATATTTGGTATATCTACTGAAATGAGTTATTCAGTGAAATGTATCTGTATTGAGCCTTTTTTTTTCTTTGAACCGCTCACTGAGAAGGCCACACATGGTCAGTTTGGGGTTTGTACTTACTGGACACCCATACTGAGTGGTCTTCCCATGGTCCAGGGGAAAACTCCTCCCTGACAGTTGGAGCTACAAAAGATAAAACATAAATTTAGCTTATATTTTAAAGACACAAGGTCCACCCATTACTTATACTTCACCCATTACCCATATCCACCCATTACTTATACATATACTTTTTATTTTACCTACTTTCTTCCTCTGGAAGTTGGGCTGGTGGTGTTGGAGGGGCAGGTAGGGTCCTCTCTCACTGTTGAGGAGGGTGAGAGGGGCTCCTCTGTGGTGCAGCAGCTGTCAAAAAACATTAAATGATGGCATTACATTACATTATAATATAGATAAATGTAAAGTTATGCACATGGGGCGAATAATCTGCATGAAGCATATGTCTTAGGGGGAGTAAAACTAGGAGAGTCACTTGTTGAAAAGGATCTGGGTGTATTAGTAGATCATAGACTAAATAACAGCATGCAATGCCAGTCAGCTGCCTCTAAGGCCAACAGAATTTTGTCTTGTATTAAAAGAGGTATGGACTCGCGGGACAAGGATGTAATATTTCCACTATACAAAGCTTTGGTACAGCCTCATCTGGAATATGCAGTTCAGTTCTGGGCACCAATCCATAAAAAAAGATGACCTGGAGTTAGAAAAAGTACAGAGGAGAGCCACTAAACTCATATAGGGCCTGGAAGATCTTAGTTATGAGCAAAGATTAAATGAACTGAATTTGTTTAGCCTTGAAAAAAGACGTCTAAGGGGGGACATGATTAACCTGTACAAATATATAAACGGACCATACAAAACCCCTCAAAAAACAAGAGGCCACTCACTACGACTGGAGAAAAAAAAAGATTCAGTCATAAGAGGCGACAAGAATTCTTTACAGTAAGGTCTGTGAATCTCTGGAATAGCCTGCTGCAGGAGCTGGTCACAGCAAATACAATAGATGGCTTCAAAAAAGGTTTAGATTACTTTTTAATTCAAAATAAAATTGAGGCTTATGACCTTGGCCCAACCCCTCTTTAAAAGAAGATGGACATTGATCCAGGGATCGATATAGTGGGATTACAGGTTGGACTTGATGGACTGTTGTCTTATTCCAACCTTAACAACTATGTAACTATGTACATTAAACTAATGAACAGTTGTAACTTCTGATGTTGATACATGTGAATTGTTTGGGGCTGGATCCCATTCCTAACCACTAGTGCTCTTATATCACTGCAGCTGCACTCCACGTAGCCTGGATTAAAAATAAATTAAATATCTTTACACTTACTAAAAGCTGCAGGAATTGTAGGGGCCGTCCGGGCATGACGCTGACGGTGACGTTGGTGACGCTGTTGGCAAGATAAATTGGTATACAATTGTTATGATGACTGTTTTTAATACTAACACTGTATACTACTATGAAGATATTATGGGTGAGAGGAGGGCCATTTTTTTTCTTTTAAATGGGTATTTATTGCATATATCGTTAACACGGTGGGAATATTTTTGATATTGCCCACTCACATTAGCTGCAGCATGAGCACATCTTAGAGTCTGTATGTAGTAGGAGGAAGCGCTAACTATGAAGGGGTGTATATCTAAGGGTACTTTCTTTCACACTAGCGCATTTGCCTGACACAAATGGGAGAACGGCTAGCCCCATTAACAATAATGGGGGACGCCGCTGATCCGGCCGCTATCCGGCAAGAACGCCTGGAATTGGCAGGACAAATACTGCAGAACAGCCTGCAGGATCACCACCACATATGTGAAAGTAGCCTAAGGCAAATTACTGTGAAGGGGCACGTATATGAGAATACCTTCACTTGTTTGAGTGGAGTTAGAGGCGTGGCCTAGCATGAAAAAAAATTGCTGCGGCGCACTACGCCCTCCCACGTTGTCCTTCTATATGGTTTTCATTACTGCCACTGGTATATATACAATACAGTACACTAATTTTTTAACATGTTTTTACTTTTCAAATATGTTGTTACTGACCCTGCCATATCTCTGCGCGGATCTCATTAAGCTGCTCTGGGCACTTAAACTTCAAATCGGACCATTCCGCTGGATCTGGCCCGGGGTCTGCACAGTGTCGAAACGATGACGCAAGCCTCGGGTCACCTGCTGCACCTCGGATCTCTTTCTTCTCCTGGTTCGGGTGTCGGTGTATGCCATCGTAATCCTGCCGGTCCATCACCCGGATCATGTATTTAAGCTCTCCAGAGCTAAATGCTGAGGATCGCCTAGATGCCATTTTGCAAAATTCGCTCTGCCTCTGAGGAGTTCACGATGCTGCCTAGCTTCGTGCGTGCCTGTGTATTACACAATCGCTAGACAATAGTACGCTAAGGATTCGTACGCAATTTGTACGCTCATGCGTACGTGTTCACATAAGTAGCGTACAATTCTATGCTATGTTCGTTATTAGTGCGCGAATGTTCGCAAAACACGTCAGAATAACGAATGATTTGTACGAGGCTTCGACCGAATTGCTTCGTATTAAGATCGAATCTTTTAAAAAATTCTACGAACATTCAGCAAAGCGAATTTTGCATGATTCGCTCATCTCTACCACCCAGTTTCGTTCACAGATATCGTGAGCTTCAGTGAAGAACATAGTGACAACTTGCTAAAGTGCATGAGGCAGCAAACATATCGCTGGTTGTCTCTCCACCAAATACAACTGGGCAAGGTGGTTTGCATATCAAAATGAACAAGGCATGGATTTGTGAGAATTTTCACACTAATACTACTGCTACATGTACACCTCTACTGCCTTTTCTGTTCCATGCTGTGCTGCTACCACTGCCACATGCCACTTTTACCCTACCCTTTCCACCTCCTTTCCCCTATTGCTTTTGACAATTAATACTTTTGCATATATAAATAAGGGCTGGAATTCTGCCTCCATTTGCCAACATTAAAGCATAATTTTTGGATGCTTGTGCAGAACAATCCACTCTTTTGTCTTATAAAGCGAATACTAGTGAGTGCTTCCAATATGGAAGCGCTAATTAGTCTGCAGAAGGTGGGGGGAGTGAAGTGCTGTAGGCTCATCCTTCCTCTCTGGTTTTCTCCAGGCCATGCTTAACTGTCATGACTCCGTACACACTATGATCTAATGCTGCAGGCAGTCAGGTGACAGTGCAGCGCAGGACCAGAGAAGACCGGGAGCTGAGAATGCATGGGAGACTGTCAGACCTGGAGAGGAGTGGCGGAGCAGGAGCGGTAAGTTAATTTATTTAAAAGTCTGATCTGAGGTCTGATACTTGAGGGCACTGACATGGAGGTTTAATGGGGGTCTGATCTAAGGTCGGATATGGAGGTGATCTGACATAAAGTCCTGATCTGAAGTCTGATGCGAGGGTTTGACATGGAGATATAAAGGGGGTCTATTCTGACGTCTGATATGGGGGTTTAACATGAAGGTCTGTTGGGGGATCTCATTTCGGATTTTTGCTATGGAGGTCTGATTTGAGGATCTGATATGGGAGTCTGATCTGAGGTCTGATATGGGGGTCTGATCTGAAAGGTAAGGGGGTATTTTTGTACTGGAACACAATTTAAGAGGGTATTTATTGTAATTGTGTAATTGTACCAGTAGGGGGTATTTTCCTACTGGGAGACATTATAAGGAGAAGTATTAGTACTGAGGGGCTTTGGGGAACATGATTACTAGTATGGACACAATAGGATATTATTACTATTGGGGGCACTGTTAACACTATGCATTCTGGGAGATAATTATTTCTATTTGTGGGACTTTGGGGAGCACTATTACTGTGGTGGGCCCCCTAGCACAATTTAGAACAATTATTGGGGGAATATTATGTTTACATTATTAGTGTCAGGGACACTATTTACTGGGCAAAGTTATTTTTTAGGGCACTGCGTGCCACTAGTTATTATAATGGGCACTATCAGTGTGTTACTAGTATTTTAAGGGGGACTGTTTCTGCAGTATACTGTTAGGGGGCAGAGAAGGCACAGTATTGCAGGTGTCAGGACAGGATGTTGAGAAGATGTGAGGATGATGGAAATGTAGGAAATTAAGATGTGTGTTTGTCAAACTCTGCAGAGACCAGAGATGGCAGAAAGAAATAATCATGGCAGTATGGTCTCAAAGGAGAAGATGAGGAATGAGTATGTCTACATCAATTTCGGCTTTGTTTAGAATGTAATTTTTCCTAAAATTCTGACTGAATTCCACTTCAGATGCTTCACTTCGTTCAACACTAATGGTAATGTCTGAAAAGGCAAGGACAATGGCACTACTAGGATAATGGCTGGAGCTGCAAGGGCATTGGTATATACCATGGATTCTCTAATGTTTATTTAGCTCTTCTATGGTGTCGTAGCTACATGTCTGTTAACACATTTTAGATTGTGAAGATGTATTAAAGTATGCCATTTCAAACTTTCTATGCAAATTAGATGTTGCCCCTTGCCCTTAACATCATAGAACATTGTAATTGAAGATAGAATGATTCATGATTTTCTTTGAAAGAAGTACAGACTAAAATGAAATACTTTACAACAGCACATTGCTATAACTACTTCATTTTTTGTACTCTGCATGACTTCTCACAAGTCATCAAACCATTTGTAAAATGTTCTCAGGATGGGGGTTGACCCATCAAACTCAATGGAAAGTATTTGGTCATAACAGTGTAACCTTTTACAGCAGTGAAGTCATTTGTACACAGTTTCCTCCATAAAGCAATCTCCATGGTTTGCAGTTGTATTTCATCATCTTGTAATGTTGAAAACACATTTATATATTTAAAAGAAGCAAATTATAAGTAAAGTAAAAGTATTTTTGACCAGTGACTACATATTAAAGGGGTTGTGTCACTTCAGCAAGGGACTTTTATCATACAGAGAAAGTTAATACAAGGCACTTACTAATGTATTGTTATTATCCTTATTGCTTCCTTTGCTGGCTGAATGCATTTTTCCATCACATTATACACTATTTGTTTCCATGGTTGCGACCACACTGCAATCCAGCAGTGAGCGTGGCAGTAGATGCTGGCCATGACTCATGTGTAAGGCTTGGTTGTCTTCATCAATCGTCTGGAGCTTACAAATGACTTTGTCATTACTAAGCACTCATTTGCTGGATAGGTTAGCAAACTTTGAGGTATACTGTAGAGATGAGCAAATCAATATGCACAAATTGATTAATTCATCACAGTTCTTGAGCAGTTTGTTGTTTGACATGGTTAGACATCTCACTCAGCCCTGACAATCTTGCGCCTGTGTCATTGCTCTGAGTAGTGGCTGGCGGCACATGCACAATTGCTGTTCTGGTAGCAGCAGCAAAGCCTCTACATTTAGCCCACTATTTGAAGCAGTGGCGCAGGCACAAGAATGTCAGAGCCAGGTGAAATGTCTGGTCCAGTCAGTAAAGCAGCAGGGTAGAGCATTTAGAGCAGCAAAGACAGTCCCTTTCTGCTCAAAAACTTGTTTGATGAACAAATCAATTTCTATGAATTGATTCGCTTATCTCTAGTATCTTGTGAGTAATGTTGAGTGAATCAAAGCAAAACAAATTCACATGAAAACAAGATTTTCGGGAAAAATTCAATTTGCCATGAATCCTAATTTTCCTGTGCTTTATGGTAACAAATCGTTTTTCCCTAAAATGGTGGCTACACATGTTACAAAGTGAAAGTAAGAAGCCCAGGAACGCGATATGACCGATAATGTCGTGCAGCCAGCCAATCAGCAGATAGCCAACCCCTCTGATGTCACAGCCTCATCCCACACGGTAGCCACCATTTTACTGTGAACTGAGCATAGGGAAAGACGTGTCAAGTGCTAGGGACAGTGTTTTCAAAAGCTTTTAATTGTAGAAAATTGGATAGGGACAGTGCAGAGACAGTGTAAGGAGATTGTAGGGAAGTTTTTAGACACTGTAGGGAGAGCATAGGGAGACTGCAGGGACAGTGCAGGCTGAGTGTAATCACCCTATGCATTTTGTTCACCTGCTGTACCATTCATACTTAATCTGTTCTGTTATGCATAGACTTGCTGTGCATCAGGCTCATTTTCAAAAGACGGTCTAAAATATAGGTGCGTTTATCTAGTTCATCTGCTGCACCATTTATACTTAATCTGTTCTGTTATACATAGACTTAATGTGTGTCAGACTCGTCAGCAGATGGTCTAATATATAGGCACATTTATCTAGTTCAACTACTACACCATTTAAACTTAACTGCTCTGTTATACTGTGGATCATACTCATTGTCAAAAGGCGGTCTAATATATAGGCATGTTTATCTAGTTCATCTGCTGCACCATTTATACTTAATCTTTTGTGTTATACATAGATTTACGGAGCATTAGAATTATTGTCAACAGGTGGTCTAACATATAGGCGTGTTCATCTAGTTCATCTGCTGCACCATTCATAGTTAATCTGATTTGGTCTCAACAGGCGGTCTAAACTATAGACGTGTTTATCTAGTTCACTTGCTGCGGCATTAATACTTAATCTGTTCTGCTATAGAAAGACACATTGTTTATTAGATAAGCAAATCTGTTTGGATCTGATTCCCAAAGTGGGGCGAAACACTTGTCTCATTCTAATACTTGTGGCGTGTCCACACTGAATAATAGATAAGCAATAATATTAGGCCGTGATTCACAAATTGGGGTGATATAGATGTCTCATTCTACTGTTTGTGGAATGTCCACATTGATCAATAGATAAGCAATTATATTAGGCCCTGATTCACAAAGTGGGGTGATACACCTGTCTCATTCCAGTGTTTGTGGCGTGTCCACATTGATATTTAACCGCTACTGTTAGACAGTTACTGTGAGTTATACAGTGTGAGCAATGCTAATAAATTGATTCTTCGCACAGCAGAGTCGCCTACGAGTTGATCGTCGTTTTTTGTCAGTTTCTTTTATCTGAAAAATTATTCTTTTAGCAAAAACATTTTTTGTTGTGAATAAATTAGTCTTTTAGCAAATAAATTTGTCTTTTACCAAATAAATTAGTCTGCACCAGTATTAAAATCCCCGATCCCTATGACAAACGACATAAAGCGGGTAACCCACACCTGTCAGCAAAGGGTAGACACACGGTGATCCCTTCAGGGCAGTGTGTGTGCAGCCCCTAACAGGTAAGGGCATCGTGAGTGCTAAACTCCACTTACAGGAAGTTAAACACAGACCGCCTGGGGTCAAATAACTCCTTGTATTTGGGTTAAAACCAGATGGGTTAAACTTGCTGGATAGATAAAACATGGCAGCTGAGTTATTGCCATACGGGAGGAGCGTCGTGGGTTATTGGAATGAACCACACAAATCACTCCACCAACTCGACCCAAATTCATTGTAGCTAATTGTCACGGATCAGCGGATGTGAACCCATTGTGCCTTGCGTCCTACCCCCTCCCTCTAAGGGCATTGTCTAAGTGAACCCCTCATTCTTCACAATCCCCCAGATGGTGGAGATAGAATTCCTGAAGGGAACACCAGGTTGCTACCTCTTGAGGAGGATAGGCACACAAGACAGTTAGTCCAGGTGGACCAGGAGGTACCAGAGCAAGGTACCAGAGGTACAGCAGTAGTCAGAAGGCTGAGTAGTTACCAGGAGAAACAATGCAGGACTGAAGGATGAGGCAGAGGCGAAGTCAGACAGGCAATAGTTTAGGGTAGGTGGCACAGGTACAGGTCAGGCAATCTGGGTTGGTAACAGGAGAGTCTATGCAAGCAGGCAGGGATCAAACAGGTAGCGGAGTCCAGGAACCCAAGTATGAGTTAGGTACATAGAAACACAAGCAGATAATTCAGCAACCTTTGCAGAATAAAAGGACCTTGACACTGAGGCATCTGGGAAGGGGGCAGGAGGGCTAGGATTGGTCAGCGAGGTCACATGATCCAACCCATAAAGCACAGGAAGTGACACACAGTGATACATGCCGGCCCTTAAGGAAGAGCTGTAGGGAAGAAGCAGCAAGCATGCTTTGGCCAGGGCTGAAAGGAAACTATGGAGTGGATCCCAGAGCAAACAGTACCTGCAAGGACAGAGCCCAGGACTGCAGCTGTGAATGAGGCACAGGCAGCAGATCACCGCTGAACACGGTGTCCAGGACCACGGCGGTAAGCAGGAGAACAGCGGCGCACAGCCGTCGCTGTTACATTAATAAGTTCTTTTAGTCAGTGTTTAGTCAGTGTTTTGCATCAGTATTTGATCAGAATTTGTAAGCTAAAAGCATGTGAGGGTCCAAAACACAGATGAGATGCAAATAATTCCATTACATTTTATCTCTGTTTTGGACCCACTACAGTTTTTGACTTACACTTACTGATCCAATACTGATGCAAAACACTGACAAAATACGGACCATCTGAAAGCGGCTTTAATGAAACAGTAATGTTAACACAGCCTTACTACCACTGCCCCCCTCCACACTCTGTCGTGGGGCCACTACTTGAATCTTGGGGCACTGAATCCATCGCGATAAATTAGGCCTGACGCTGACGCACAGTAATTTCACAGCTAACAGAAGGGATTAGTTATGAATCTTGGTGCTCTGCACAGTGATGTAGACAGTGATAAATTACTACTGCCTGTAATACTGATGGCACAGTACCTACAGAACGGATTAACTGAGAATGTGGATGCCCTAGAATGTAATGCACAAGACAATACCCTCTCCCTGCACCGTCCTTGCAGTTTAAGTTCCAAGCCTTCACACTGACATTGGGCCACCAAGCGGGATGCATATTATTAGGCAGAGTTGCCTGAGTATACCAGATTTATCGCGATTCATTCCAAATTAATTTGGAAGTAATCAAATTTCTTGAAGAACTTCTGCGAATCGTCCAAATCAAATTTTTCCAAAAATCGTGGAAGTTTGCTCTATGATAGGCTAAGACAGGTCATCTGGATGAATCCAACTGAGTATACGCTGTAGCTGAGAAGAAACTGGCTAAATCAATACATGAATTAAAGGCACTACTTATAATGAAAAGGTCCATTTACAAGGCCTGAAGCACAGGGCAATGATCGAGAACAAACCATTTGTTCCTGATCATTGCCAACTCACTTAAAGGGAGTCTTTCACCTGTTTTTCACCAACTAAGAGCACAGCCCCACAGAAGATTGCAGACACATTCCAGACATACCTGTGTGCACTTTGTGTCTGTATTACATGTCCAGGAAAAGCACTATTATTCTGCAGGAAAACAGCTCCCAAGTACCCAGCTGTGCTGCTGCAGTGCTCAAAGCAAACCAGACTGAAGAGGGGAGAGCTGCTTTAGCTGCTTATATCTTGGGATTGGTAGCAGATAGAAAAATGTGACCTTCTTTGAAAGCTGGCATTCCAAGCTTTCAAATGATACCAAAAGCACAGCATATCAACTATATCAGAAGATATAGCTGTTAGAAATCGAGTCGGGAGAGAAAGCTGTTTTTACTTTCACTTTCAGCTGGGCACGGGAGCTGTTTTCCAGCAGAATAAAAGTGCTTTTTCTGAACATGGAAAATTACCCCTTACTTGCTCTCAACCCCTACTTGATTTAAAACTTAACCTTTAATTATTTCCTATATATAAAATGACCACAAAATAAAGAAATCATATCCCCACACTTAAAACCACTACACCGGGTGTGTGATTATAACATCTTGCTGCAGACTGAGAGCCAGGGTGTGCACACCCCTGGGTCACTGTCTCTAATGCTGCTTGTAGCTAAATAGACCTTTGGGTGCAGACGCACCTCTATTCTAATATTTCACACACCACTAGTTGCTTTAAAAACACCAATCCACACTGCCCCCCAACATGTTTTGCCAGAGAACTGGCTTCATCAGGGGTAACGGGAAGGAATGCCATGAGGAAGCGACAGCGAAACGCGCAAGTGTTTCTAAATTCTTTGAAACACTTGTTGAGTCATATCGCTTACTGCACCCCTCAATAAATTTAGGTAGAGGAAGCAAGAGGATAAGGGTGCACAGAGTGGCTTAGACTTGCAGTAAGTGTACTTAAGTGCTCATTTGCATTTGGATTAAAAGTACTTTTTCTCCAGCATTGTGCCTGTTTATCAGTGAATTTCCTGATGACAGACTGACTTTAACCTCTTAGTGACCCCCAATCCACCTTTTTACAGCAGTCACTAAGGGGTTTAAGGCAAGGCTACCCCTTTTTATGGTCCAGTCGCCTAGTTTAAGCGCTGCATGGGTCTCCTGTACAGTGGAAAGTGAGGGCTTGGCTCTCCCATGAGAGCCACACTCTTGCTTTAACAGCCTGCATTTGCGTTTCTACTGGCAATAGAGACTGCATCATGTACAGTCATGGTCAAAAGTTTTGAGAATGATACAAATATTAATTTTTACAAAGTCTACTGCTTCAGTTTTTATAATGGCAATTTGCATATACTCCAGAATGTTATAAAGAGTGATCAGCTTAACAGCAATTACTTGCAAAGTCAATATTTGCCTAGAAAATGAACTTTATCCCCCAAAACACATTTCAACATCATTGCAGCCCTGCCTTAAAAGGACCAGCTAACATCGTTTCAGTGATTGCTCCATTAACACAGGTGTGGGTGTTGATGAGGACAGGGCTGGAGATCAATCTGTCATGATTAAGTAAGAATGACACCACTGGACACTTTAAAAGGAGGCTGGTGCTTGGCATCATTGTTTCTCTTCTGTTAACCATGGTTATCTCTAAAGAAACACGTGCAGTCATCATTGCACTGCACAAAAATGGCCTAACAAGGAAGAGTATCGCAGCTAGAAAGATTGCACCTCAGTCAACAATCTATCGCATCATCAAGAACTTCAAGGAGAGAGGTTCCATTGTTGCCAAAAAGGCTCCAGGGCACCCAAGAAAGACCAGCAAGCGCCAGGACCGTCTCTTAAAAGTGTTTCAGCTGCGGGATCAGGCTACCAGCAGTGCAGAGCTTGCTCAGGAATGGCAGCAGGCAGGTGTGAGTGAATCTGCACGCACTGTGAGGCGGAGACTCTTGGAGCAAGGCCTGGTCCCAAGGAGGGCAGCAAAGAAGCCACTTCTCTCCAGAAAAAGCATCAGGAACAGACTGATATTCTGCAAAAGGTACAGGGAGTGGACTGCCGAGGACTGGGGTAAAGTCATTTTCTCTGATGAATCCCCTTTTCGATTGTTTGGATCATCTGGAAAACAGCTTATTCGGAGAAGAAGAGGTGAGCTCTACCACCAGTCTTGTCTCATGCCAACTGTAAAGCATCCTGAAACCATTCATGTGTGGGGTTGCTTCTCAGCCAAGGGAATCGGCTCTCTCACAGTCTTGCCTAAAAACACAGCCATGAATAAAGAATGGTACCAGAATGTCCTCCGAGAGCAACTTCTCCCAACTGTCCAAGAGCAGTTTGGCGATCAACAATGCCTTTTCCAGCATGATGGAGCACCTTGCCATAAAGCAAAGGTGATAACTAAATGGCTCAGGGAACAAAACATAGAGATTTTGGGTCCATGGCCTGGAAACTCCCCAGATCTTAATCCCATTGAGAACTTGTGGTCAATCATCAAGAGACGGGTGAAAAAACAAAACAAACAAAAACAAACAAAAACCTAGAAATTCTGACAAAATGCAAGCATTGATTGTGCAAGAATGGACTGCTATCAGTCAGGATTTGGTCCAGAAGTTGATTGAGAGCATGCCAGGGAGAATTGCAGAGGCCCTGAAGAAGAAGGGTCAACACTGCAAATATTGACTTGCTGCATTAACTCATTCTAACTGTCAATATAAGCTTTTGTTACTCATAATATGATTGCAATTATATTTCTGTATGTGATAAAAACATCTGACAAACACACATAAAAACCAGAGGGCAGCAGATCATGTGAAAATATAATATTTGTGTCATTCTCAAAACTTTTGGCCATGACTGTAAGCAGTTACAGAGGTAGTAGACTCCCTCTGTCCCCTACCCACAAATAAGACTGCAGATTGCGAATGTCAGTGCACACAGGCCCGGGCCTGCCTCCTGTCCCATAGAGGCACATCATGCTGGTCAATGCGAGTATAGCAGTGAAGTGCAATGTATTTTTAGAAGCGATCAAAGATTGCCTATTATAGTCCCTTTTAAAAGAAAGGGTAAAAAAAGTTTTATTAAATAAAAAATTCCAAGTAAAAAATACACCTTTTTTCCTTTAAAAAACTTTTCAATGTAAACTATTATGAACTATTACTACTATGAACAAAATGGCAGAACTGTTCCTTTTAGCTTTTTGAATAAAATGTGATCAAAAAGTGTTATGTACCCCTAAATGATACCAATGAAAACTACAAGGCATCCTGCAAAACTCAAGCCATCGCACAGCTCTATAGAAAGAAAAAAATAAAAAGTTATGGGCCTTATATAATGATGCAAAAACGTTTTTTGGTTTTGTTTGTTTTTTTCACTCACCCTGATATGGACTCCACTACTCTTTTTGTATCTTATCCTGATGTTGACAACACATGACATGCTGTTCCACATTTCTGATTGGAGGCAGTCCACTATATCAATGTGGATTGTATACACTTGCACTTGTCATGAGTAAGGATTCTAATGTTTTAATCCGAAACGCGTAGATAAAAGTGTTTTTCCTATGGGAGTTTTCATCGATTATTTAATAAATACCATCGTTTTTATTGGAACGCTGGAATTTGTTCCTCTGTTTTGGATTTACCTTTGGTGCTGTGTTCCAAGCACCTCCGTGCCTTCCAAACAATGAGCAGGTAAGCACTGTGCCTATATTGTATATGGTATGTACAGTATGTATTTAGTTTCACTGTGATCATACCGACTCAGAGAATAAAGATATCATGTTATTTACGCCAAAGAAAATGAAGGCAAAAAAAAAATTATAATGTAAAAACTTAGTGACAGCACTTAGTGAGTCCCATTTAGTACATGTGGTACATGTGGTCCGCTGCAGGCATCCTCCATTGTATGCATTTTTGCTGGGGATTGCTGTTAGCAACGGATCACATGTGCAGGATTTGCTCCCCCAATTGGATATGCGCAACAGCATATAGGGTTTGAGCACTTCTCAGCCATTTTAGACCACCTTTTTTTTCCGTGATTGTGTTTGGACATTTACACCTGGAGGTGTGGCAACTCCACGTTTGAATGTGCCTTGACTTAGATCTTATGGTAACATTCTGGTGCACCTGTGCAGCCTGAGTCACATGAGTCATTGGTAGGTGGGACTCACAGTCTCCTCCATCCTCCCATTGTATGTGTGATTTCACGCTGGAGATAACTAGGAGTTGGTCGGTGTGTGTCGACCTGTATGCTCCTTCCGTAATTGCCCATACAGCATAGGTAGGTTAGTGTTAGGTCCCGTGCCACTCTGAGATACCTTGACGCGGTGCTCGGACTCCGGTATGTTCTTGATATAAGAGTATATTGGCGAAAGTCTCATTTTAACATCAGCGTGAGGATTTAGCCATATATTATCAATTGCATTTACCATTGCAGTGCACCTTTTTCCACGATTTGTTTGATTATATAGTTTGTCACATCCGCACAATTGGTTATCTTGTGTAGGATGATTTTGTGGTACATGTGGTCCGCTGCAGGCATCCTCCATTGTATGCATTTTTGCTGGGATCACATGTGCAGGATTTGCTCCCCCAATTGGATATGTGCAACAGCATATGAGGTTTGAGCACTTCTCTGCCATTTTAGACCACCTTTTTTTTTTCCGTGATTGTGTTAATTTATGTGTACCCAAAATGTCCACATATGACTACATTGACAGAAAAATAAAAAAGTTATAGGTTTTGGAAGGAGACAATGAAAAAAGGGGAAAAAAATAATTTCATCAAATGGTATGTTTTACGCAGCGAATGCAGGGTGGTAATAACCGTGGAAATTAGCAGATCATATTGTAATGGAAAAATGAACCCAGCCAGCAACAGAAGCAATATGGATGATCACAATACGTATAAGTGCCTTGTATTAACGTCCTCTACATAATAAATGTTATTTGATGAAGTGAGACAACCCCATTTAAGGTCAAAAACAGGTTAGTCCATAAGGGATTACTAAATAATATGAATGAATGAATTTTTCAAAAATTCAATTCGGACACATCGATAAATTTCTCAAAAAAATTTGCTTCGTTCAGAATTAATTAGTCACAAAGCGAGTTAAATTAGTTATATCCAGCCTGCACAGAGAGTGTATCTCGGTGTTCATAATTGTGCATTGCAGCAACATGCATAACCAGTCCTTTCTGGTAGTGAAACAGTTACTGTGTGACACAGAGGTCTCATACAGTATATGCAGTATGTGCATCGTCGTGCAGTGCACCAACAGTCCTTGTTAATCCCTAGCTAAACCAGAAAAAAAGCATACAGCAGCAGCTTTTAGCAAAAGTTAAAAAAAAAAACTTTGTGAGCCCGTGCAGGAGTTGTGCCCAATAACTGTTTAGTGGAACAAAAGAAGGACATGGAGGCAGTGCCAATAAAGTAGTGGAGAAAAAAAGTTTTTAAAATTCATGTTGTGCCAGTGCAAACACATGCTTTTGAATCACTTCTGTTAGCTGTGCATCATTATTAGGCTCCGTTTACACTTCACTCATTTGGTCAGTTACTGGTCAAAAACATAGAATAGGTGCAGAATTTTTCATGATACCTTACCTGAGTGTAGGATTGGCTCCTGATTTTGGCTCACAATAAAGTAACTGCTGCACTTGACTGACCAAATAACTGAAGTGTGAACCTTATAGCCTTATAGGTCAATGTTAGAGTTAGGTATAATGTACTTAATCATGCAGTGGTCCTAGATTTTAATATAGTTGGAAAGAGCTGTCTCATTTCACTGTTTGTGGGATGTCAACACTGATAACCCGTTCTGTTAGCCACTCACTCAAGTAGTGCCCCCATGACAGAGTGGGGAGGGTGTCAGCAGTAAGTTTGTGTTGACTTCACTTTATTTTTCCCTTCTTCTGATCCATCAGAACAACCCAAAAAAAAACTGAATCTGTCTTTTGAGTATCCACCTTCACCCAGGAGTGGGTCCAAAACAGAGATGACATGTGATGGAAATATTTTCATGTCTTCTGTGTTTTGGACTCACTCCTGTTTTTGGCTTCCAAATCATGATGAAATCCTGATGAAAAATACTTATCGTGTAATCAAGGCCTTATGTATGCTCCAAAGACAGGATCCGAAGTATTTTCTATTTTTAGGCTCTTCTGACAGATCAGGAGAAGGGTAATATAAGCAGTGATGTCAACAAGGCCAAACAGGGACACTAGTGGCCCGTTCACAGAGTAGTGAGGGTGGCAACAGCATGAGGAGTCAACATAGTGGCCTGGTTTCGCTGTCCAATAGAGATAGATATGGGGTGACAGGGTGCAGACTAAGTTTTCCACCACCTGCTGGTTCAGGTTCTGCTCCATGTCCTGCTGCTGTCTGGTTTCTTCAGTTGGCAGGTGAAGAAACATGCTCATCAGAGACTCGAGACACAAGTAACTGCTGATGGAGCTACTGCTGCTCCTGCCCCTCCCCCACACTCTTCCAGCACTCATGGCAGTAAAGCCTGAGCACAGTGTGTCCCCCTGGTCAGACCTTCATGAAGATAGGCGATGGCGCACATAGGCAGCAACCAACCATCTACATAGGATGTCTCGATAGTAATTGAGTTTATCATCTCAGTGGGTGGATAAAAGGACCCCATTTAGGCATTGTTAGGCCACTGAGGCACAAATAAAATAAATAAGTGACTCTGCCGCTTGGCAGAGTCACTGGGGATCACTGGACCCAAACTCTGGGCAGCCGGACAATGACGATCGCTCCCAAAGGGCGAAATGATATAGGAGGCAAGATAACGAATAGTAAGGTAAACACTTACACAAACACGTACTGCGCAGAAAGCGCTTGAGACTGGAGCCAGAGCTTTGGCTTCACAAACCTCCAGACAAGCGACACCCACCGTGTACCCGTGCTCCAGGAGGGGGCTACGGCACGGCCGCAAGTGTGGCTTACAAACAGTCTGAGTGAATAAGTAGTAAGGTAAACACTTACACAAACACGTACTGCGCAGAAAGCGCTTGAGACTGGAGCCAGAGCTTTGGCTTCACAGACCTCCAGACGAGCGATGCCCACCGTGTACCCGTGCTCCAGGAGGGGGCTACGGCACGGCCGCAAGCATGGCTTACAAACAGTCTGAGTGAATAAGTAGTAAGGTAAACACTTACACAACACATACTGCGCAAAAGCGCTTGAGACTGGAGCCAGAGCTTTGGCTTCACAGACCTCCAGACGAGCGACGCCCACGCTCCAGGAGGGGGCTACGGCACGGCCGCAAGCGTGGCTTTCAAACAGTCTGAGTGATACACACACACAAAGACAGACAGAAAAGCAGGCACGTGAAACTACGCACCGGTGCAAGGAAGCACACAAACACTCATTCAGTGTCAATAGCAATGGACCGGACCGTATAGCAGTCGCACATGAACAACAAGGCACCGGCCCTGCCCAGCAGAAGCTCAGGGTTTAAATAGTAGTGAGCTAATTGGCAGAGGCGTGGTTACTGACACACTTCCTGTGAACGCCTGGCGGAAGTGACCTCACCAGAGGTCTCAAGGGCAGGGCGTGGTACCTGACATACTTCCTGTGAACGCCTGGCAGAAGTGACATCACCAGAGGTCTCAAGAAGCTGGCGCATGACCACTTCCTGTGCCGGACCTTGTTCACTGCAGTAGGACTGTGGGCACAAGGATATTGCACTGAGATTTGCCCGTGCCCCTTCACCAACACCCGCAGCCCGGGAGGGCAAGCGACCGCGTGCACGACGTCGATGCACGCGCCTTACAGTACCCCCCCTGAGGGCCCCCCCTCCTCCTCCAAAAGGCCGCAATAAGATCTGGGGCATTAAGATTACTCTCTGGCTCCCAAGAACGTTCTTCAGGCCCAAACCCAACCCAGTCCACTAAGTAGGACGTGGTACCTCGTATGGTCCTAGAGTCAAGAATCTCCCGTACCTCATACTCAGCCTCAACAGCTTCAGTCTCCTCTTGTACCGGAGGAGAGACTCCGGTTTTAGAAGCGACACATGGAAAGAATTCACGATTCTCCAGGACCGAGGCAACTTAACACGATAAGTGACAGGGTTGATTCGACGCAGGACCCGAAAAGGACCGAAGTAGCGAGGTGCGAACTTCAGGGAGGCCACACGGAGCCAGATAAATCTAGAAGATAACCAAATCAGATCTCCAGGCTCAAACTCAGGACCACTAGAACGTCTACGGTCAGCTTGCTGTTTCATCTTAGCTTTAGCAGCTGTCAAAGATGACTGAGTTTGTTGCCATACCTCTTGTAGATGAGAGGCGAGGTGGCGACAGACAAATAAAGTGCATCCTCAAAGGCATGCATGAGCTGCCACTGGCTAATGTCGAAGTTACACAGGGGAGTAGTCCTGTCTAATTGCATCATCAAGAAATCGTTCATGGCCTTCCTCTGCTCATATAATTGGTCCAACATGTGGAGGGTGGAGTTTGAATGTGTGGAAATGTCACATATGAGGCAATTATGGGGAACACCATTCTGCCTTTGCAGCTCAAAGAGGTAGTGTTTTGCACAGTAAGAGTGGCTGGCCATTTTCAAGACATAAATCAAAAGCGTGGTATACACAGCACTTCAAGCCTGTATGCTACACCACCCAAATCATATAACCAAGGTAACAGATCTCAAAGGGAAGGTAGTGCTAATCTCAATTACATTAAAACGTAACATTTAATATCAATAATTAAAATAAGTGGCCAAGAAACAAAAGAATAGCCTTTGTGCATAGGGTAATATGATTGGAATGATCTTACCCGAATATCCAGATGCATATAAGTACAAATTGTCAAAGACGCCTGGGTTGATTCTGTAGAGGACCTACTTAAGGGGTAAATACGATGTGCCTACCACATCAAATCTGTCCCAGACAGATTTGATGTGGTAGGCACGTCCTATTTACCCCTTAAGTAGGGCATATTAGGGCGTACAATTCCAGGGTTAGGTTCCTGAGTCTCTGAGGGTTATTTGAGGTACAGGGATGCACTAGGGTGAGTAATACGACCCACCTTCTGGTTCCCGTGACTGCTTGCCTCTACAAAATCAACCCAAGAAAACACAGTTCCCTTCTGCTGAGTTAGTAAAGCCTTGACTTCTGGAGAAGGGGTGCAGGCCGTGGGGGATGTGCAAAGTTGTACCACTACATTACCGCCAAAGTTTTCCCAGGCCAATTTATAGTGAGGTTCCATGTGTTGACACAGGGCCATGGTGCCAACATTGGCACCCTGGTCGTGCTTCACCTTCTGCCCAAAGATCCTACATACAACCATGAGAACATCCTCCGGCGACATGATAAAAAACTCCCACACAAGCAAATATAGCATTTTAACCCCACCACTCGGTGATGACTGCCTGCCCCTGCCTTTATGAAGCCATGCACCACTAGTCGTTTCTGGACAAGTAGGCTCCTGAGTAGCAGATGGTCTACCCAGGGTACGCTTGGCTCCAGATCTCACACTGCTGGCTCGCAGCCATACTTGCACCCTGCTAGCTCGGTGGCTCATGAGCAAGCTGCCACCTTCTTCACTCAGCTCCCATGTGCAATTGGCTAAATTATCATCCACTACTGTCTGCTCATCACTTATGTCACCCTCACCAGTCTCTCAACACCTGCTCCCATGCCACTGTCATCATCGCTACTTGCATGCCTACAGAGGGAAGTAGTGGACCTCTACTCCAAATCTGGGCTGGCAAGTAGCTGCTGACTGTCTACAATAAGCTCGCCCTCTCTGAAAAGCAGAGCAGAGACGGCAGCATGCGTTACTTCACGAGCAAAAAGAGCAGCAAAAGAAAGAGGCAGTTGCAGGACAGGTGAGGGAACAGAGATTGTTCGTGGGCCAGGCCAACTAAGTTTGGTGTCAGAGGAACCCATCGACTCCTGGCTGTGGGTGTCTGATGCCAGTTGAGATGATTTTGAAGACCGAGTTAACCATTCAAGGACAATGGAAAACACGACCGCAGCTCTGGCCTGTTGCTGCAGCTGCTGCTACCAGCACCCTTCTTCTGCTGCTACTTGTGGCGGCAACAGCCACATTTTTGCCACTGTCCATTCCTTTGGAGGGACCTGGCAACTATCAGTTGGACATACTATACAGTAACACTAAATGTATATGTAAAATAAGTTATTCAGTGTAAATGTGGACACCCCAGTAACAGTTGAACAATTTGAGAATCAAGGCCTAATCTAATTGTTTATCAATAAAACAAGGTTAACACCCCAATAAGTTAAAGGAGACAGGTTATTCACTCTAATTTGAGACTTAAAGGGTTATTCTCATTTTAGACAATGGGGGCATATCGCTAGGATATGCCCCCATTGTCTTATAGGTGCGGGTCCCACCGCTGGGACCCGCACCTATTTCCAGAACGGAGCCCCCGAACTGAATGAGGGCGCACTGCGCATGCGCAGCCGCCCTCCATTCATTTCTATGGGGACGCCGAAAATAGCCGAGCGCTGGCTCGGCTACTGCCGTCGGGTGCATAGAAATGAATGGGAGCGCACCGCGCATGCACGGCCCGGCTCCCATTCATTTCTATGAGCGGCGCGGGGAGCTGCCCGCTCCGTTCTGGATATAGGTGCGGGTCCCAGCAGTGGGATCCGCACCTATAAGACAATGGGGGCATATCCTAGCGATATGCCCCCATTGTCTAAGATGAGAATACCCCTTTAAGGCGTAATGGCATTATCAAACAAGATGGACACATCAATACCAGTAGAACAAGACAGGTTATTTACCCCAGTTTGAGAATCAAGGCCAAACAAATTGCTTACCTATTAAACAAGATGGACAGTAGAAATATACAGGTTATTCACCCCAATTTGATACTCGAGGCTTAATAGAATTGTTTATCTATTAAACAAGCTGGACACCCCAATAACAGTAGAACAAGACAGGTTATTCACCCCAATTTGAGAATTAAGGCATAATAGAATTGTTTATCTATTCAACAATGTGAACACCCCAATAACGGAGACTGATTATTCACCTCAATTTGAGAATCAAAGCGTAATGGAATTGTTTATCTATTAAAAAGGTGGACACCCCTATAACAGTAGACTAAACAGTAGACACGTTATTCATCCCAATTTGAGAATCAAGGTCTAAAAGAATTATCTATTAAACAAGGTAGACACCCCATTAACAGTAGAAAAAGACAGGTTATTCACCCCAATTTGAGAATTAAGGCATAATAGTATTGTTTATCTAGTAAACAAGATGGACACCTCAAGAACAGTAGAACTAGACAGGTTATTCACCCAAATTTGAGAAACAAGGCATAATAGAATTGTTTATTTATTAAACAAATGTAGACACCCCAATAACAGTAGAAAAAGACAGATTATTCATCCCAATTTGAGAATCAAGGCCTAATGCAATTGCCTATCTATTAAACAAGGTGGACACTAGAGATGAGCGAATCTTCAAAGATTTGCTTCGCCGAATGTTCGTCGAATTTATAAAAAGATTAGTTCTTAATACGAATCTATTCGGTCAAAGCTGCGATCATTTGTTATTCTGGTCGTGTTCTGCAAACATTCGTGCACTAATAACGAACAAAGCATTGTTAAAGGGATTCTGTCAGCAGGATATTGGGTATAGAGATAATTACATCTCTCTACCGGCCTTACTGCTGTGATTGTAAATATGTAAGTGTAATTGTTATTAGGGCAGTAGTTTACATAAAAAAGTGTTTTTATTAACATGTGAAATACCTGGATAAGGAGCCCAAGTGGAGGTCCTGCGAGCCGTTGGAGCCCGGGCACGCCGCAGATTTCGGAGCCCAGCACCGCCCTCCAGCTAATTATGCACGCCTCTTCAGCGCTGTCTTCTCCTCCGGCTGCGGCACAGACTCTTGTATGCACGGCGCATGCGCGAGATGCGCCGCAGCCAGGGGAGAAGACAGCGCTGAAGGGGCGTGCATAATTAGCTGGAGGGCGGTGCTGGGCTCCGAAATCTGCGGCGTGCCCGGGCTCCAACGGCTCGTAGGACCTCCCCTTGGGCTTCTTATCCAGGTATTTCACATGTTAATAAAAACGCTTTTTTATGTAAACTACTGCCCTAATAACAATTACACTTACATATTTACAATCACAGCAGTAAGGCCGGTATAGAGATGTAATTATCTCTATACCCAATATCCTGCTGACAGACTCCCTTTAAAGGTATGCTACTTAACTGAATACGTACGCATGAGCGTACAAAGTGCGTATGAATCCTTAGCGTACTATTGTCTAGAGCTTGCGTAATACGCAGGCACGCACGGCGCTAGGCTGCGGCGTGCACTCCTCAGATGCAGAGCGAAGTTTTCAAATTGGCATCCAGGAAATCTTCAGCATTTAGCTCTGGAGAGCTTAAATACATGGTCCGGCTGATGGACAGGCAGGATTACGATGGCACACACCGCACCCAAACCAGCAGAAGAAGGAGATAGTGCAGCAGGGCCATATCTTTTTTTTTAGCTCGAGGTCTGGCTGGAAGTGGAACCCTTTTGCTTTTCTGTGCCAGACATTTTCACTTGACTGTGGCAGCAGGCAATCAGGTCTTTGTTTCTCTCCCTGTCTCTCTCCTTCTCTCTCCCTGCTTGATTAATATTACTAGCCCTGCACTGGCCCTGATATGTGTATTATGGATGCCCAGAACAACACCACAATTTACAGAAAACAGTTCTCTGTCTTTCACAAGCTTCTGCTCGTCTCAGCAGTCGCAGCACAACTGATGTCACTGTTTTACCGAGCCTATGGGCCAATCAGAGCAAGCCCTTACCACTAGGTCAGGTGACTGGGTTCTTCCTGGGCTTTTTGCCGCTCTCACCGTGAACATTTCCGCACAAATAACGAATATACTGTCACGGACGGGAACACTGGGATAAGGTGCGCCCTGACTTATCCCACAACTGTCCCTGCCTACTTGCCTCACCCTAGGCTAACGGTCCTAGGGGGACAACTGGACGACAATCCCTACTCTGTATAAGTGAGGGATTGGGAACGGAAGGAACAAAAAAAAAACACAGGCACGAACAAACACAATACGAATAGTCAGCTTAGCAAGGTCAAACCGGGAGCGTACGTCAGGAGCCGAGGGATTAGCAGAATCGAGGTCGAGGTCACAAGCAATGGGTCTGGATACAAGGTAAGGTCACAAATCAATAATGCACAGCACTGCAAAGAAAGGACTTCAATAACAGGCAACTAGCCCTGGCAGTTGCCATCTTTAAATAGCCCACCCCTAGGTCATGTGACGTGCCCAGCATCACATGACCTGTGATGCAAACAGGGCGTCGACCCGAATTCAAGACAATGACAATTAGCCATGTGGTGTGGTCAGCACCACATGGCTCCAAATAACAAGTGCAAAACACCAACATAAACAATAGCCATGTGGTGTGATCAGCACCACATGGCTGCCCCCTAAGTAATGCTAGGGGGCGGGGAGGACGCCGGCCGCACGAGACCCAGAAGTACGCCGGGTCCTCTGCGCCTGATCACCGTGGCGACGAGGACGCTCCCCACGTCCTCACGCCGCCTGCAGCAGAGGAGGCCGGCGGTGCCGCACAGAGGGAGCGCGCCGCTGGCCACTCGTTAGTACCTCCCTCTTCATGAGGGGCCACCGGACCCTTACCGGAGGGAACCGGTTTCTCAGGATGCAACCGATGGAAAGCTCTAATGAGCTCATCGGCATGAATCCTGGTCAATGGCACCCAGCTTCTATCCTCTGGTCCGAATCCCCTCCAGTGTACCAAATATTGGAATGAGTTTCGGACCTTTCTGACATCCACAATATCCGAAATCTCATGTTCAGTTTGCCCATCCACCTCAATTGGAGGCGGAGGGTGTTCTTCAGGCAGTGCCGGAGGAATAAATCTCTTAAGCAGGGACTTGTGGAATACATCATGAATTCGGAAAGACTCAGGCAGGCGCAACTTAAAGGATACTGGATTAATCAGTTTAATTATTTCATACGGCCCTATAAAACGAGGTGCAAACTTTTGAGAGGCTACCTTAATACGTAGATTCCTTGTGGACAGCCACACCTTGTCCCCAACACTGAATTCAACCCCTTGAGAACGTTTCCTATCTGCTTTGGTTTTTTGAGTCTCTTGGGCTTTTGCTAGGTTCGTCTGAACCTTAGCCCAAACTGTGCACAGTTCCTGAAACACCCCCTTAATCTCTGGTACAGTAGGATGCGATGGGGAGAAAGAACCAAAACGGGGATGAAAGCCCATATTGCAAAAAAAGGAGAAACTCCAGAGGAAGAGTTAACACGGTTATTCAATGCAAATTCGGCCAGAGACAAAAATTTGACCCACAGATGCTGGTTCTCAGACACATAACACCTCAAGAATTGCTTAACAGATTGGTTAACCCGTTCGGTCTGCCCGTTACTCTCCGGATGGAAGGCAGACGAGAAAGACAAGGAAGTACCTATCTTCTGACAGAAGGCCTTCCAAAATCTAGACACAAATTGCACCCCTCGGTCCGACACAATATTATCTGGAGCACCATGTAGTCTGACAACGTGATCAATAAATATAGCAGCCAGAGCCTTGGCCGACGGAAGTTTACACAAAGGGATAAGATGAGACATCTTACTAAAATGATCGACCACCACCAAAATAACAGTTTTGCCTTCAGAACATGGAAGATCCGTGATAAAGTCCAAGGACAAGTGGGACCACGGTCTGTCCGGTACAGGCAGGGGATGCAATTCGCCCATAGGTCGTGTTCTGGGGGTTTTAGATCGGGCACAAATGCTACAGGCGGACACAAATGCTTGGACATCCCTGGACAAGGACGGCCACCAATAATTCCTGGCAACTATTTCTCTGGTGGCATTGATCCCGGGATGTCCACACAAGACAGAGTTGTGACACTCAATAACCAAAGACGCAACGAAACAGGTACAAACAATTTGTCAGTGGGGGTAACGTCTGGAGCGAGATGTTGACCCTCCAGGATTTCGTCGGCTAAGTCAGGTGATGAGGCAGCCACACAAATGCCGGCCGGCAGAATCGATTCAGGGGGAGCCTCAGGTGGTTGGAATGCCTGGAAGCTACGAGACAAGGCGTCTGCTTTAGTATTCCTGCTTCCAGGCCTAAAAGTAACACAGAAATCAAATCAAGTGAAAAACAAGGCCCACCTTGCCTGTCTAGGATTCAACCTTTTGGCGGATTCAAGAAACAACAGGTTCTTATGGTCCGTAAGAACCGTAATACGGTGCAACACCCCCTCCAAAAAATGACGCCACTCCTCAAATGCCCATTTAATGGCCAGTAACTCTCTATTGCCTATATCATAATTCCTCTCTGCTTGTGAAAATTTGCGGGAGAAGAAGGCACATGGTCTGAGATTAGTGAGAGTGGAGGAGCCCTGAGACAACACAGCCCCCACACCGTCCTCAGATGCATCAACCTCGACCACAAACGGTTTGTTCTGATCAGGCTGGATCAGAACCAGAGCGGTAGAAAAACACTCCTTAAGATCCTCAAACGCTTTCACAGCAGTAGGAGACCAGTTTATCACATCTGCCCCCTTACGAGTAAGATCGGTGACAGGCTTAATAATTACCGAAAATTTTTTTATGAATTTTCGATTAAAAATTGGCGAATCCCAAGAACCGTTGGAGCGCCTTCAGGGAATAAGGTCGCACCCAATCACAGATAGCCTGCACCTTGATGGGGTCCATCTTGAACGCATAGGGAGTCAAAATGTACCCCAAAAAGGCCACCTCCTGAACCCCAAAGGAGCACTTCTCACTTTTAACAAACAATTTGTTTTTGCGCAACACTTCGAGGACCTGCCTGACGTGGCCTACATGAGATTCCCAATCAACGGAAAAGATGAGGATATCGTTGATATAGGCAACCATAAATCTGCCAATGAAGGGTCTAACGATGTCATTAACGAAGTTTTGAAAGACCGCAGGGGCATTACTTAATCCAAAGGGCATTACTAGATACTCGTAATGGCCCTCCGGGGTGTTAAAGGCGGTTTTCCACTCATCTCCTTCACGGATCCTGATCAAGTTGTAAGCCCCCTTAAGGTCCAACTTGGTGAACCAACAAGCCCCCTGAACCTGATTAAATAAATCAGGAATGAGCGGCAAAGGGTACCTGTTCTTCACCGTAATCTTATTGAGTTCTCTATAATCAATACAGGGTCTTAGACCACCATCCTTTTTGCCCACAAAAAAAATCCTGCCCCCATGGGGGAGACCGAAGGGCGGATATGTCCTTTGGCCAGACTCTCCTTGAGATAATCCCTCATAGCCTGTCGCTCTGGTGTAGAGAGATTAAATATGCGACCCTTAGGATACTTGGACCCCTCAATCATTTCAATAGTGCAGTCATACTGGCGGTGAGGGGGAAGAAAATCTGTTTCAGTCATGGTAAATACATCAACAAAATCCCCAATATACTCAGGTAGGCCTGTGGATTTGCTGGTAAGGCCTAACTGAAGAACAGATTTGCAACAATTACTACAACCCGGTCCCCACCTCTCCAATTCACCAGTCGACCAGTTAATTGTCGGGTTATGACTCTGTAACCAGGGTAACCCAAGCACCAGGTCGGCGGGCAAATTCTTCAAAACTAGAAAGGAACAGTTTTCAACGTGGTGGATACCCACAATAAGAGTAACCTCAGGAGTACCAAACTCAGCTCCACTGCTGTTAAGGGGGGTGGAGTCTAATGCTATAATTGGAATGGTCTCCCTAAGGGGAATCAAAGGAATACCCAAGGTTTGAACAAATTCAAAATCAATAAAATTGCATGCAGACCCTGAGTTAATGAATGCCCATCCAGAACTCCTGGACTGACCGAAAGAAATAGTACAAGGTAACAACACTTTCCTCCTTACCACCGTAGGAAGTACCTTAACACCTGCGGCAGACCTCTTGGAAGGAGGAAGTTTGGGACATTGTTGCTGCCAATGGTCCTTGTCACCACAGTAGAAGCAGGCCCCCTGTTTACGCCTCTGCTCCCTCAAGGTGGCTCCAAGTTGCATGGGTTCCTCCGGGGTCTTGCCAGGAGATGCAGTCTGAAAGGAAGAATCCGGGGAACCGACCACAGTAAAGGGAGTCAAGCGTTCAGTCCGTCTCTCCCTAACACGTCTGTCAAGTCTAATGGCTAACGTCATAGACTTTTCTAGGGACTCCGGAGTGGGGTAACTAACCAGGAGATCCTTAAGCTGATCAGAGAGCGGAAAAACGGTCGGGGAGCTTAACCTGAGGTTCCACAAGGTGGTATTAGGGACCTCAGCAACAGCCACAGGGGTGGTAAGCTGTTGCTCATGCTGCTGGAGCCTTTCCGCCAAGTCCTGGACCATTTGTGCCATATTTTGGACATGGTCAGTCAGTACTCGCAACGGCTCCATAAAATTTTTGGGCCTGTTATTCTGTCACGGACGGGAACACTGGGATAAGGTGCGCCTTGACTTATCACACAACTGTCCCTGCCTACTTGCCTCACCCTAGGCTAACGGTCCTAGGGGGACAACTGGACGACAATCCCTACTCTGCATAAGTGAGGGATTGGGAACGGAAGGAACAAAAGACAAACACAGGCACGAACAAACACAATACGAATAGTCAGCTTAGCAAGGTCAAACCGGGAGCGTACATCAGGAGCCGAGGGATTAGCAGAATCGAGGTCGAGGTCACAAGCAATGGGTCTGGATACAAGGTAAGGTCACAAATCAATAATGCACAGCACTGCAAAGAAAGGACTTCAATAACAGGCAACTAGCCCTGGCAGTTGCCATCTTTAAATAGCCCACCCCTAGGTCATGTGACGTGCCCAGCGTCACATGACCTGTGATGCCACAGGGCTTCGACCCGAATTCAAAACAATGACAATTAGCCATGTGGTGTGGTCAGCACCACATGGCTGCCCCCTAAGTAATGCTAGGGGGCGGGGAGGACGCCGGCCGCACGAGACCCAGAAGTGCGCCGGGTCCTCTGAGCCTGATCACCATGGCGACGAGGACGCTCCCCATGTCCTCGCGCCGCCTGCAGCAGAGAAGGCCGGCGGCGCCGCACAGAGGGAGCGCGCCGCTGGCCACTCGTTACACATACAGTAAAAGTTCGCTAATTAACTGAATTTGTACGCATCAGCGTATAAATTAACTAATACATAGCATTAGCGTACAATTCATCAGACACGTATGTATCGTTTGCGTACAAAGGTTTAAGAACATTTAAGATTTGAACGGAGCGAATCTGAAAAGATCCGGATACGCTTCAGAGTAGAGAATTGCGAAGATTTGTATTGAATCTATGAAGCGACGAATAGATTCACTCATCTCTAGTGGACACCGTTCAATTAGATAGCTGCGTGACCTATCTCTGATGTCTCCCTATGCTCTCCTTACAGTGTATGAAAATTCTTCCTATGATCTCCCTTCACTGTCCCTGCACTCTCCCTACCCAATATTCTACAGTTTAAGGCTTTCTTGAAAACTGTCCCTAGCACTTGTCACACCTCTCCTTATGCTCAGCTCACAGTTAAATGGTGGAGACCACACGGGATAAGGCTTTTAAAGGGCTGTGACATCACAGGGCCTGGCTAGCTGCGGATTGGCACAGTATTATGGATGATATCGCATTCCTGGGATTCTTACTTTCATTTTGTAACCTGTGTAGCCACCACTTGGAAAAAGTGATTAATTACTGCGAAGAACGAGGAAGACCGAATTTGTAGCGCATCAAATTTTCCCTAAACTTCAGAGTGAATTCCACTTCAGAGGCTTTGCTTTACTCAACACTACCTACAACCATTAACGGTATATAGTAGCTTGTTGGTCATGATTGTTATTTGGTTATACTCTATACTCTGTATTTTTCGCCCCATAAGACACACTTTACCCCCCTCCCAAAATGTGGGGAAATGTCAGCACGTCTTATGGAGTGAATACATTATGGAAGTGCTGATTAGTACTGGAGGACTGGGAGGCAGTAAATGCAGTGCTTCCCAGGCTCTGTACTCACCTCATCCGGGTCCTCTGCTGTCTGCTATGCTGTGACTGCACAAAGCATGAGGACATCAGCGCTCTGTGACCTAACACTGTGCA
Source organism: Rhinella marina (assembly GCA_900303285.1). Classification (NCBI taxonomy): domain Eukaryota; kingdom Metazoa; phylum Chordata; class Amphibia; order Anura; family Bufonidae; genus Rhinella; species Rhinella marina. The sequence continues at coordinate 52,296 of ONZH01012448.1, read as the reverse complement.
CGTCGGGTTACAGCAGAGCGCGCAGTAAGAAGAAAGCTGGATCCTAGAAGCAGAGCCGGTGGCGTCCAGAGCAGGAGAGGTAATTGGATTTTTTTTATTTTAATGTCTCTGAGCGAGGGAGTCTTTACTGAGGTCTGGGGGTCATTCACAGTGGGGTCTGAGCTGAAGTCTGATTGAGGATCTTATTAACATTGGCGGGGGGCTGATTGGGGCTCTGAGCTGAGACCTGTTTAACATTGGGGGTCTGATTGGAGGTCTGATCTTATTCTCTTTCCAAAAGCATCTTATGGGCATGTGCGTCTTACAGGGGGCAAAAAAAGGTATGTCATGGTGATATTATATAAGTGCTGTTTGAGCACTTTATTGTGGTTTATTTAGCACCATATGATCAGATTATTTGGGTATTGGAATGCTGTATTATTAGGGTATTATATGGTGATATTAAAGTGCTGTATAGTGGTATTGTCTGGGTACTGTAAAACTGTATTATGTGAGCATTGTGTGGTGGTATTTCATTATTTAGGTATTCTAAGGCAAAATGAATAATATATTCTTTTGTTAAGGGAAATACTTTTTTATCCCTTACTTCAATTGATTGTCTCTGTCCAAATTAGATTTGAGTGTATGCGTCGACGCTAAGAACTCCAGACCACACAGAATCTTGCCGGTTTGAAATCCTATACACTTCTCTTTATTTTCAGGAAGCACTGTCTCATTTTAATTCTCTGATTTAGGAGTGATTTAGGAGTGGTTATCAAATCACATGTATCTCCATACCATATTATAATTGGATGTCCAGAGTATATAACCTTTTTTAGACATGGAGCATAAATTTATGAAATCACAAAACAGGATATATGTATACAATAGTTTCTTTTGCATCTGCGCAGTCTTATTCAGGCGTTGGCTGACTAATATTCTCTTCGTCATTCAAAACAGGAACTAGGTGCTTCTGTCTGAAGGCCTATCTTGCGTAAGCTGTTCCAAGCTAAATGCAGTCTTGTTACGTTATCTGGATAAGATGATTGTTAAATGCATAACATAAGATGTAACAGATAAGATGAAACAGATTTCTATGTTTTTTCTTATTGCTCACCTTCACACTTTGGCATTATTATGTGTGCATTAAATCACAGTATAATGTGAATACTTACCCTCTGCTTTGCTGTCAAACAGCTTTTAGACATTTTTATGAGTTGTCTAATACTATCGAAGTCAATTTGGAGTTTATACATTTTAACTAATAAATTATAAATATAAATGAATTCAGGCTGTGGAATTCTGTGGATTTTATTAGCTACTAGCAGAAAGACCCGGCTTCGCCTGGTTATATTTCATCTATTTCATTTAATGTTTCTGTGTGTCGTTGCAGAGAGAAAGTCATCCTCCCTCCCATCCCTGCAGCTGACAGATGTTGATTTTTACCTTCAATTGTTCAATCTCCATTGGCTGCGGAGTGGGAGGGGTCATGGCCTGACTGAGTCGGGGGCGTGACATTGAAAGACCTAGGGCAGGGTTTTAAGTCCTTCTTTTGATGGTGGCCAGAATTACAGGTCGATGCCATGGTAATTTATGAGGACACGCCATGGGTAACAGTGGAAGAAAACATTGCTTTGCACGGGTATATTTAATCTATTTCATTTAATGTTTCTGTATGTTGTTGCAGAAAGAAATCCAACCTCCCTCCCGCCCCTGCAGCTGACAGAAGTTGATTTTTACCTTCATTTTTTCAATCCCCGTTGGCTGTGGAGTGGGAGGGGGCGTGGCCTGATAGAGTCGGAGCGTGGTTTAGCGAGATCTGGGGCGGGGGTCAGAGTGGCATGAATTACAGGTCGATGACATGGTAATTTATGGGGACCTGCAATGGTTAGCAGTGGAAAAAACATCTTTTATTAGTACTGAACAGGGGCGGAATAGACCTTACAGGGAAATTTCCCGTGGCCGATGCCCAGGGGCCACCTGGGCCCTTCACGGCCGGCCATGAAGTTTTTGTCATGATTTTGTGCTGCTGCAGTATTTTGGATGGACTGTTATTTGGTTGAAGTACAATGGCCACAATATGTATTGCTGGCCCTGCCTTCCATCTGGACTCCTAAAAATGGGCCATCTTAGTATTTTTCCAGACCACTTTAGTTCCCAATCCGCCCCTGTACTGAATGGAGGAGTGGGAGGGGGCATGGCCTGGCAGAGTTGGGGGTGTGGATTATCAAGATGCTTCGAACGGTTGTAGTCTGAAATTAGTCTATTTCATCTAAAATTTTGTGTGTCATTGCAGAGAGAAATTCACCCCCCACCCCTGCAGCTGACAGAAGTTTATTTTTCCCTTCATTTTTTCAATCCCTGTTGGCTGCGGAGTAGGAGGGGGCGTGACCTGACACAGTTGGGGGCGTGGCTTAACAAAGCGCTTCGCATAGGTGATTTAATCTATTTCATTTAATGTTTCTGTGTGTCGTTGCAGAATGGCTGCAGAGTGAGAGGGGGCGTGGTCTGACAGAGTTGGGTGCGTGACTTAGCAAGACGATTCGAACAGTTGTAGTCTATAATTAGTCTATTTTATCTAAAATTTTTGTGTGTCGTTGCAGAGAGAAATTCACCCTCCCACCCCTGCAGCAAACAGAAGTTTATTTTTACCTTTATTTTTTCAATCCCCATTGGCTGCGGAGTGGGAGGGGGCGTAACCTGACAGAGTCGGGGGCGTGGATTAGCAAGACGCTTCACATGGGTGTATTTAATCTATTTCATTTAATGTTTCTGTGTGTCGTTGCAGAAAGAAAGTCAACCTCCCACCCATCCCTGCAGCTGAAAGAAGTTGATTTTTACCTTTATTTTTTCAATCCCTGTTGGCTGCGGAGTGGGAAGGGGCGTGGCCTTACAGAGTCGGGGCGTGGCTTAGCAAAGCGCTTCGCATAGGTGCATTTAATCTATTTCATTTAATGTTTCTGTGTGTCGTTGCAGAATGGCTGCGGAGTGAGAGGGGGCGTGGCCTGACAGAGACGGGGCGTGGCTTAGCAAAAGGCTTCGAACGGTTGTAGTCTATAATTAGTCTATTTCATCTAAAATTTTTGTGTGTCGTTGCAGAGAGAAATTCACCCTCCCACCCCTGCAGCAAACAGAAGTTTATTTTTACCTTCATTTTTTCAATTCCCGTTGGCTGCGGAGTGGGAGGGGGCGTGACCTGACAGAGTCGGGGGCGTGGATTAGCAAGACGCTTCGCATGGGTGGATTTAATCTATTTTATTTAATGTTTGTGTGTGTTGTTGCAGAAAGAAAGTCAACCTCCCACCCATCCCTGCAGCTGACAGAAGTTGATTTTTACCTTTATTTTTTCAATCTCTGTTGGCTGCGGAGTGAAAGGGGGTGTGGCCTGACAGAGTTGGGGGTGTGGCTTAGTGAGACCTGGGACGGAGGTTTTAAGTACTTCTTTTAGGGTGGCCTGAATTAAAGGTCAATACCATGCTTATTTATGAGCCCACGCAATAGGCAGCAGTGGAGGAAAACATCTTTTATTACTACTGAACTGTAGTAATAGAAAAAAACATAAGTTATATTTATGGTAACCGGAATACCTTTAACAGTGTCAGTAAATAGAAATGGATGAGATCCTCAGCTGCTGATAATTACCTGGTTGTTATGGAAACCTGCCCTCCCTGTGCCTTTGCAGAGAATGGCAGTTGGAGTTTAAAACCAAAGCTCCCAGTTGTAATGTTGGCTAATGGAGATCATATTTTGGGAATATCTCGGGAACGGTACGTCCTAGAGAGATGAGACCTGGTCTAAAACCTTCCTGGACACCTGATGTACCTGTGTGCCGAATTTGGTGAAAATCGGTCCAGTAGTTTGGTCGCGCATAGAGAACAGACAGACAGAAATTCATTTTTATATTATTAAGAGATATGTAGATTATTCAGTTCACAGAAATGACTTTCAAATTTTTATTTCTTACATAATACTTTTCTGAAAGCATTGTTTTTCAGCTAAATACATTTTTAAGCTAAATTATGCAGATACCCAGTATTTGTAAAATTGTAGAGTACTGGATTGTGTAATACGTTTGCTCATCTTGGTTTATTCAATGTATACATTAGGCTGTAACTATAATATATCTCTCCTGGTATTGTAGAAAGTAAGCAAATGAATCTCCATTATGAGGCTGCATAGTCAGCATTATGCTTTTGTCAGACAACACAAGCTCATTCATTACTGATTAAAAGGCATAAACTGTCAGCTACAGCAAATAACCCACAGATTGTTTATACTGGAGATTTATTCACATCACTTGGATTGAATACTTTAGAGAAAGTCAGAGCTATATTACATGTTTAGAAGGCCTTCCAGTTACGGTATGTGTGAACACCAGCTATTGCAGAGTAATAATGGGTAATAATAATATACTTGTAAATTTGAGTTTTTTAAATGTGTACAGATCTAGTAGTTTGATTACAATTTACCTTAAGGCCACTTTCACACTAGCGTTTAGCTATTCCGGTATTGAGCTCCGTCATAGGGGCTCAATACCGGAATGAAACGCTTCAGTTTTGTCCCATTCATTGTCAATGGGGACAAAACTGAACTAAAGAGAACGGAATGCTCCTAAATGCATTCCGTTCAGTTCTCTTCAGTATACAGACCGGAGAGCAAACCGCAACATGCTGCGGTTTACTCTCCGGTCTGAGCATCCGCACCAAGACAGATCCGGAATGACCCCAATGCAAGTCAATGGGGACTGATCCGTCCTCCACTGACTTTCAATGGAGTTCATGACGGATCCGTCACCTGCACACCACATGTGTCAGACAGTGTCACATACACATACACAGACACATACACAGACACATAAACATACACAGACACATACAAAGACACAGACATACTTACATGCTCCCGGCAGCCCCAGCAGCTCCGCACAGCACAGGAGGAGGAGGACGGGGCGCACATAGGATTCCCCACAGAGCCCTCTGCTGCTCCAGTATGCTGCTCTGTATGTCCTTCACCGTCTCAGGGCCTGAGGGCTGCGAGTGCCAAACGCTGCTGGGACAGGTATACCCCCGACCCCCCAACTTAACACTTTATAAGCCTCTTGTGCATGCTTGACATCTTGTGAGGTACCCCTCCTCCTCAAGAAGTGTATGGGGTCGGAGTGCAGTTCTGGCCCCACACTTCCACCTGTGGCAGCACGGATCCGGCGGCGCCCTTCACCCGCCGCATCCATGCTGCCGCTAGTAACATACATAGTAACATAGTAACATATTTATAAGGCCGAAAAAAGACATCTGTCCATCCAGTTCAGCCTGTTTTCCTATAAGTTGATCCAGAGGAAGGCAAAAAAAACCCTGTGAGGTAGAAGCCAATTTTCCCCACTTTAGGGAAAAAAATTCCTTCCCGACTCCAATCAGGCAATCAGAATTACTCCCTGGATCAACGACCCATGTCTATTAACTACAACCTGTAATATTATTACCCTCCAGAAATTCATCCAGGCCCCTCTTGAACTCTTTTAGTGAACTTACCATCACCACCTCCTCAGGCAGAGAGTTCCATAGTCTCACTGCTCTTACCGTAAAGAATCCTCTTCACACATGTTTGTGTACAAACCTTCTTTCCTCCAGACGCAGAGGATGGCCCCTCGGCACAGTCACAGTCCTGGGGATAAATAGATCATGGGAGAGATCTCTGTGCTGACCTCTGATATATTTATACATAGTTATTAAATCAACCCTCAGTCGTCTTTTTTCTAAAGTGAATGTAGTAGTGTAGTGTGAAAGTAGCCTAAGCTAGGCAATTGAAACATTACAATGTGATTGTAGTGTGATTTTAGAAAAAAACAAATGACAATGAAACATTTGCATGTTAAAAAAGAAAAGAGCTAGCTCCTTGTTCTTTAGCATTGCTGGTAGAGATGAGAGTATCGATCCTAATCAGATTTATCATGAATTTCACAAAAATTCTTCTTTCAAACGAATCCATAGTTTTGACAATTTGCTTCAAACAAATCGCACAAAAAGCAGCATCCATTTTACATTTGAAATTCAGTACACAAGTGAAAGTAACAGGGCAGGGAACATGAAGATGGAGGATCACTTGACCCAGGGCAGAACCCTGGCCTACTGGCTTGCTTACAATGCTTTTTAGTCAGACGAGATGAGCAAAGTTTACAAAAATTTAATTTGGTCGCTTTGCAGAATTTTTCCCCCAAAATTTGCTTTGTTTCAAATTAATTTGTCATGAAGCACATTAAATCGGGTCTATTTCAGCCTGCAGAAAAACTTTGTGAAGAATGTATCCTGGTGTACATCACTGTGCAGCGTAGCAACATCCATAGCTAGTCCTTTCCGGCAGGGAAACAGTTACTGTGCGTCAGGATGACAGACAGGTCACATCATTGTGTAGGCCACCAACTTTCCTAGATAACCTCTTGCTAAACAAAAAAAAAAGCAAACAGCATCCTTCAGTAAAGCAAAAATTAAAAATAAATGCTGCGCACTCTGTCCCAATGTTGCAAAACAAGGACATAGAAGCAGTGCCAATAAAGTAGAGGGAAAAAAAAGGTTATTTTAATACATGTTTGGCAGTGCAACGGCTACGGAACGGAGCAACGGATGTGGACAGCACACGGTGTGCTGTCCGCATTTTTTGCGGGCCCATAGAAATGAATGGGTCCGCATTTTTCATGTGAAAAATCCGGATCGGAGCCCGCAAAAACAACGTTCGTGTGAAAGAGGCCTTACAGATCAATGTTAGCATCAGCTCTAATTCATCTGTGTGGATTTAACTGTGCAGTGGCCCAAAATAAAGTAGTGGCCCCATGACAGTGGGGAGGGTGTCAGCAGCAAGGTTGTGTTCACATCAATGTTTATTTTTCTGTTGCTTTGCTTTCTGATCCATCAGAAGAACAAGCCAAAAAAGCTGATCCTGTAGTTTGAGAATCCCCCATCAAAACGTCAGTATTTGGTCAGCATTTGATCAGCATTGGTAAGGCTAAAACAGGAGTGGGTCCAAAATAGAAAGAATGTGATGGAAATATTAGCATGTCTTCTGTGTTTTGGACTCACTCCTGCTTTTGGCTTTGAAATCATGATCAAATCCTGATGCAAAATACTTATTGAGTGATAGAGGCTTCATGCTCAATTTACATGAGTTTTGTCCATTTGCATCTGAAATCAGATTTATTCAGATGGAAAAGAAGTCCTGACTGCAGATCATGTAATAAAGGCCTTATGGACTCTCAAACGACAGGTCCCTTTTTTTTTGTTTTTCTGTTCTTCTGACGGATCAGTGATGTCAACACGGCCAAACAGGGATAGTAGTGGCCCCGGAACAGAATGGGGAGGGTGGCAACAGCATGAAGAGTCTCAAAAGTGACCCTGGAACAGACTGGTGAGGGTGGAAAAAGCATGAAGAGTGACAATAGTGTCTCCATAACAGACTGGTGAGGGTGGAAAAAGCATGAAGAGTCAAAGTTGTGGCCACAATTCAGGTACAGCTGCCCAGTATTCCAGGGGATCTTGGATCTGAGGTGACAAGGTGGAGTCCAAGTTTGTCACCACCTGATGGTTCAGGTTCTGCTGTTGCTGGGTGGTTTCTTCAGTAGTCAGGTGAAGAAAAGTGCTCATTAAAGACTCCAGACTTAAGTTGCTGCTGATGGAGCTGGTGTTATAGGTCTTCTGTCCTCTCATCAGTCAGATTTATCAACATCCCCTTCAGGATGTGAAGGAGTGGAATTATATCATTCATCCCATAGTCCTGGCGAATGACAAATAAAGTGGTCTCTTTAAAGGGCCTGAGCAAACGGCAGGTGTCACGCAAAGACCAGGGAGTAGTACTGTCCATCTGCATCATCAAGAAATCGGTCACAAGTTTCCGCTGCTCATACAGTTGGTCTAACAAAACCGACTGTGGAGTACTAACGTGTGAAAACATTGCATATGAAGAGATGTAGGGGAACACCATTCTGCCTTTGCAGCTCAGGAGGGCATGTTTTTCATAGTAACAGTGGCTGAAGTGCATGCACAGTTTTCTTGTAGTTGAATGTAAGACTTCAGGAACTGGGTGACAACCAGAATGAAGACGAGCACCATGCAGGTCTGCCCTCCCTGATGCTGCACAGACAGAATGTTCTTCCCATTATCAGTGACTATGGTTCTTATCTCCAGTTGGTGAGGAGACAGCCAAGATTTGATTTTGTGGTTGATTTCTTGGTTGAGTAGTTCCTCCCTGGTGTGACTCCTTTCACCCAGGCTTACCAGTTGCAGAACCGTGTGACAACACTATGCTTTGCATAGGTGGTATGCTGGAGGACCACACTGAACTGTGCTACAGTGGAGGGTGATGACAAAATGGAGGATGAGGAGGTAGAGGAGGACACTGGTGCAGAAAACCCCACAATTACAACATGGAGACGGCATTGCCATCACCTGGCCAAGTTGCTGGTGTGCCTGGGTAGGAACCACATTTACCCAGTAAATGACATATATTGTCCTTGACCATATTATAGCTTCACACGTCAGCACAGGCATGAACTGTACCAGATGCCGACATGCTCAAGAACTGGCCTACCTTCTATTCAATATACATGTGCAAGGCTGGTACAGCTTTTTTAGAGAATGATGGCTTGAGACCAGTGGCGTAGCTACCGGGGGGGCAGGGGGGGCGACGGCTCCGGGCCCAGTGACTCAAGGGGGCCCATAAAAATAAAAAATCTTACTTACCTGTTCTGCGCTGCGGCTGCCCTCCGGTCCGCGCTCTGCTCTCTTCCCTGGCGGCGTGCACTATGACCTGACGCTGCACGCAGCGTCAGGTCATAGTGTGCGCGGGCCAGGGAAGAGAGCGGAGCGCGGACCGGAGGGCAGCCGCAGCGCAGAACAGGTAAGAGAGGTTTTTTATTTTTATCTTATGTGGCTGGGTGGGCTGATCTGAGGTCTGATGGGGGCACAATACGCTGATCTGAGGTCTGATGGGGGCACAATATGCAGATCTGAGGTTTGATGGGGCACAATACGCTGATCTGAGGTCTGATGAGGGCACATTAAGCTGATCTGAGGTCTGATGGGGGGCACAATACGATGATCTGAGGTCTGATGGGGGCACAATATGCAGATCTGAGGTTTGATGGGGCACAATACGCTGATCTGAGGTCTGATGGGGGCACAATATGCTGATCTGAGGTCTGATGGGGGGCACAATAGGATGATCTGAGGTTTGATGGGGCACAATAGGCTGATCTGAGGTCTGATGGGGGCACAATACGCTGATCTGAGGTCTGATGGGGGCACAATATGCAGATCTGAGGTTTGATGGGGCACAATACGCTGATCTGAGGTCTGATGGGGGCACATTAAGCTGATCTGAGGTCTGATGGGGGCACAGTACGCTGATCTGAGGTCTGATGGGGGCACAGTACGCTGATCTGAGGTCTGATGGGGGCACAGTACGCTGATCTGAGGTCTGATGGGGGCACAGTACGCTGATCTGAGGTCTGATGGGGGCACAGTAAGCTCATCTGAGGTCTGATGGGGGCACAATACGCTGATCTGAGGTCTGATGGGGGCACAGTAGGCTGATGTGAGGTCTGATGGGGGCACAGTAGGCTGATCTGAGGTCAGATGGGGCACAATACGCTAATCTGAGGTCTGATGGGGGCACAGTAGGCTGATGTGAGGTCTGATGGGGCACAATACGCTAATCTGAGGTCTGATGGGGGCACAGTAGGCTGATGTGAGGTCTGATGGGGCACAATACGCTGATCTGAGGTCTGATGGGGACACAGTAGGCTGATGTGAGGTCTGATGGGGGCACAGTATGCTAATCTGAGGTCTGATGGGGGCACAATACGCTGATCTGAGGACTGATGGGGGCACAATACGCTGATATGAGGTCTGATGGGGGCACAGTAGGCTGATGTGAGGTCTGATGGGGCACAATACGCTGATCTGAGGTCTGATGGGGACACAGTAGGCTGATGTGAGGTCTGATGAGGGCACAGTATGCTAATCTGAGGTCTGATGGGGGCACAGTAGGCTGATGTGAGGTCTGATGGGGCACAATACGCTAATCTGAGGTCTGATGGGGGCACAGTAGGCTGATGTGAGGTCTGATGGGGCACAATACGCTGATCTGAGGTCTGATGGGGACACAGTAGGCTGATCTGAGGTCTGATGGGGCACAATATGCTAATCTGAGGTCTGATGGGGGCACAATACGCTGATCTGAGGTCTGATGGGGGCACATTCTGCTGATCTGAGGTCTGATGGGGGCAGGGGAGTGATGTAAAAACTGGGGACACGTTTCCTTTAACATAGGAGTCCCCTTGTTTTTTACTCCTATTAATCCTTTATTTTACTGCATTATGTGGTAGAGTATTTAGAGTAGGGTATGTAGAAAGTCTATTGTACTGTACTTAGCAGCATAGACGATCTTGCAGTTTATATAGTCATCTTTCTAATACAATATTATAACCACAACTAGTAGTATGTGCCTGTGAAGTTGGAAACGTGCGTTTGGGAAGCCAATAAGTGGGGGGCCCACTCAAGTATGTTTCGCCCCCCCTGTGCTGAACCTCTAGCTACGCCTCTGCTTGAGACTCTCCACCTTGGGTGGGCACAAGTCATCAGCTCTCTGAAATGCTCAGAGTCCACAATATGGAAAGAGAGGGACTGTAGTACCAGCAACTTGGCCAGGTGCACGTTCAGCTTCTGTGCCGTTGGATGAATGCACTCATCCGTTGTCTCTTTGCCATCACCTTGGTGATCGATTGCTGGCTAAACATGTGATGAGAAATAGGAGGAGCATTAGGAGCAATAGACAAAGGGAAGGAACAACAACTTCATTTTGCTGAGGTTGAGGAGCCCTGACTGCTGGAGAAGGCATACGGGCATACGGGTTGCTGTAAAACTACATTAGTGCTGCGCTTTTCCCAGGAAACCTTTATGGTGACATTCCATGTGTTTCTGCAGGGCCGTGGTGTCAACATTAGCACCCTGACCGCGCTTCACCTTCTGCCCACATACTGCCACACTAACTTCATCCAGCGACTTGATAAAAAATAACCACACCGCTGAGTATGGCATTTTACCCCCACCACTATGTGCTGACTGCTTGCCCCTGCCTTTATGAACCAGCATGTTGCCATTCTGCTGCTTTCTCATGGGCCTGCTGCCACCTTCACTCCCTGATGATGATATCCCCTCCTCACCTGGCTCCGACGTGCAACTGGTTACATCATCATCCAATAATATCTGTTCATCACCTATGTCACGCTCACTAGTCTCATGGCCACATCCCTGAGACACTCGCAACACATGCACAGTAAGTCTATGTATAACAAAACAGATTAAGTATAAATGGTGCAGCAGGTGAACTAGGTAAACACGCCTATATATTAGACTTCCTGTTGACAATGAGTCTGATGCACACTAAGTCTATGTATAACTGAACAGATTAATTATTAACCCTTAGGATACCAGCACCATACATGTATGGCGCTGGAAGCCGGGACAAAAATCCCAGTGCCGTACTGCTACGGCGCTCTGAGCTGCGCTCGCCCGATCAGCTACAGGGGTCTGGCAGTGGCCGATAGCCGGACCTCTGCTGTATGCACTGGCATCGGTGAAAACATTAACGGTGCATTAACCCTCGCACTGCCGCGGTCAGCGCTGACCGCGGCATATGTGGGTATCCTAAGGGCTTGCGATCCCCATAGGGTCCCCTGCTGTGACGGGGACCCGATGGCAGGGAAAGCAGCCCGATGCCTTGCTTAGGCATCGGGCTGCCTTCTACAGAAGCCTGTGAGATCCAGCCCCCTGGATCTCACAGGCAGGAAGCTGTAAGTGTATTACACTGGTAATACACTTACAGCCAATGCATTACAATACAGAAGTATTGTAATGCATTGTGCAGGGGATCAGACTCTCAAAAGTTGAAGTCCCAGACTTGGACAAAAAATAAATAAAGATAAATAAAAAAAATAAAGTTTTACAAAAAAAAGTAAAAACAAACAAATAGGGAAAAAAATAAAAGTAGGCATATTAGGTATCGCCGCATCCGTATCGACCGGCTCTATAAAAATATCACATGACCCACCCCGCTAGGTGAACGCCGTAAAAAATAAAATATAAAAACTGTGTAAAAAAAGCCATTTTCCGGTCACCTTGCCTCACAAAAAGTGTAATACCAAGCGATCAAAAAGACGTATTAATCCCAAAATGGTATCAATCAAACCATCATCTCGTCCCGACCATACCTTAGACAATCGCCGAAAAAATTAAAAAAATATGGCTCTCAGAAAATAGCAACAAAAAAAAAGATTTTATTCAGTTCAAAAATGCATCTAATGTAAAACTTAACAGAAATAAAAATGTTAGACATATTAGGTATTAACGCGTTCGTAACAACCTGCTGTATAAATATATTACATGAGATGGGTGAATGCTGTAAAAATAATTTTTAAAAACTATACCAAAACAGCCATTTTTCCCCTCTTGCCTCACAAAAAGTATAATAGCAGGCGATCAAAAAGGCGTATTTACCCCAAAATGGTACCAATCAAACTGTCATCTCGTCCCACAAAAAATGAGACTCTACCTAAGACAATCGCCAGAAAAATAAAAAAAATAGGACAGTTAGAAAATGGCAACACAAAAAAAAGATTTAATTCTGTTCAAAAATTAATTTACTGTGTAAAACTTAACAAAAATAAAAAATAATAGACATATTGAGTATTGCTGCATCCGTAACAACCTGCTCTATAAAAATATCAAATGATTTGCCCCTTCGGGTGAATGCTGTAAAAAAAAATTTTTTAAAAAAAACTATGTCAAAACAGCTATTTTTTTCACCTTGACTCACAAAAAGTGTAATACCAAGCGATCAAAAAGTCTTATGCACCCCAAAAGGGTACCAATGAAAACATCACCTCATCCCGCAAAAAATAAGACCTCACATAAGACAATAACTCAAAAATATAAAAATCATTGGCTCTCGCAAACTAATCCATCAAAATCTGTGCTGCAAAATTAATATGGCGCTTCTTCTGTTCTGAGTCCTGCCATGTGCCCCCACAGCAGTTTACCACCACACATGGGGTGTTGCCGTAATCAGGAGAAAATGGGTAAGAAATTAAGGGGTGCTTTTCTCCTGTTACCCCTTGTAAAAAAGACAAATGGGGCTAAAGCAATATTTTATTGGAAGAAATGAAACTTTTCATTTTCACAGCCAAGTGTTTCCAAATTCCATAAAACGCTTAGGGGGTCAAAGTGGTCAGTACCCCCCTTAATATATTCTTTAATGGGTGTAGTTTCCAAAATGGGGTCACTTTTTGAGGGTTTCCACTGTAGGGGTACGTCAGGGTCTCTTAAAATACAAAATGGTGCCTAAAAACCATTCTAGCGAAATCTGCCTCCAAAATCCATATGGCGCTCCTTTCCTTTTGACCAGTGCCACGTGCCCATAAAGCAGTTTACCACCACATACGGGGTATTTCCATAAACTTCAGAATCAGACTAATGTATATTGAGGTTTAGTTTGCTGTTAACCCTTACTGTGTTGCAAAAAAAAAATTATTAACATGAATAATCTACCAAAAAAGTGAAATTTTGAAATTTCGCCTCCATTTCCCTTTAATTCTTTTGGAACACCTCAATGGTTAACAAAGTTTGTAACATCAGTTTTTTATAATTTGAGGGGTGTCGTTTCTAAAATGGGGTCATTTATTAGTGGTTTACATTAGGTAAGCCTCACAAAATCACTTTATAACTGAATTGGTGCTTAAAAAATGGTTTGGGAAATTTTGTTAAAAATTTGAAAAATTGCTTCTAAACTTCTAAGACCTCTAACTTCCTAAAAAGATAAAATGACATTTACAAAATGATGCCAACATAAAGTAGACATATGGGGAGTGTTAAGTAATAAATATTTTATGAGGTATCACTTTCTATTTTAAAAGCAGAGAAATTTAAATTTTGAAAATTGAAAATTTTTCAAAATTTTTGGTAAATTTGGGATTTTTTCATTAATAAAGGTGAAATATATTGACTCAAATTTATGACTGCCATGAAGTACAATTTGTCACGAGAAAACAATGTCAGAATGGCCTGGATAAGTAAAAGCGTTCTAAAGTTATTACCACAAAGTGACACGCCAGATTTGCAAAAATCGGCTTGGGATTTAAGGTGAAAAATGGCTCGGTACTGAAAGGGTTAAAGGTGCAGCAGATGATGTAGGGAAACAACTATAAATTAGACACCCTGTTGAGTCTAATGCACAGAACAGATTAAGAATGAATGACACAGCATATGATCATGATGCATAGGGTGATTACACTGAGCCTGGACTGTCCCTGCACTATACCTGCAGTCTGTATCTATGCTCTCCCTTCAGTTTCTGAAAACTCTCCCTACAATCTCTATACACTGTCTCTGCACTATCCCTGCACTTTCCCTATACAATATTCTACAATTAAAAAAATGCTAACACATTGTTCCTACCACTTGCCACATTTCTCCCTATGCTCAGTTCACAGTAAAATAGTGATGCCTGCTTGGGATGAGGCTTTTACAGGTCTGTGACATCACAGGGGACGGTTATCTGCTGATTGGCTTGCAGCACAGCATTATAGGTCTTATCTCATTCACAGGCTTCTTACTTTCACTTTGTAACGTGTAGCTGCCATTTTAGGAAAAAAAATATTTGTTACAACGAAGTGAGAGGAAATTCGGATTAGGGGCAAATCTCATCAAATACGGATCGAATTCATTTAGTTTCACTTCAATTTGTTCAACATTTGTAGTCAGCCTGAGAGCCAATCAAGTGGCAGAATATTGGCTGGTCTATCAGACTGTATGCTAGCTCTGAAGCACAGATGCCATTGTGTGCTCAGCCACTGATGTCATGTCTCTTACAGACACCACTTAGAAACACAAGCCAGCCAGTTTAGAGTCTTGCAGGGACATTGTAGGGATTGTAAAGAAGATATACAGTATTTAGTCAGTTAGATTGAATTACAAGATAAAAAGGCAGGTTTTCTCATAAGGGATAGGATAGGGGTAGTTAACATATTGTGTCTTACAGTCAGTGCATCTGGAGATATTCGTAACTTCATGTGTTGCACGCACAAGACAAGACACATGATGGGACATAACCAGTTACTCTAGGAAAATAGTAGAGGCCGCCATCTTGCGCAACAAGAGTGCCCTCCTTCTCCTGGCCCCCTTTGTTGCAGCTAGGCTGCATCCACATGCAGTATAGTGTACTTGTCATTATCATCAGTTACTGATTATCCCACTCAGCCTTCTACTGCTACTACACTGTGTCATCAGCAATCAATAACGGCTTGTGTGGCCAGGAAACAACTGTATGTACCAAGCAATTTATTTCAATGCTGTGCTGCTACTCCTGGTGCTACTATTGCTGTTTTTTTCATTGAAAAGCTTATTTTTAATGGGAAAAAAATGTATTTTTTCTGGATTTTTTTTTATTTAATAAATGTGTTGTTTTTTAAAAAGTATACTAATGGCTGCGGGCCCTTCAACACTAGCACCATTCCCTGTAGATAATATATGGTGGTCCCTCAAGTTACAATATTAATTTGTTGCAGGAGGTCCATTGTATATTGAAACCATTGTAAGTTGAGTAATGGGTTCCAAAGCCCCAAAATGTCATCCAAGATAAGAGGAAATGAAGATTTAAGAAAAACGTAAGTATGATTTTCTTTTTTTTTTACTGCCATTTCAGGGGAAATCGTACAAAGCACACGAAAATTCAACTTCACAACAAATCGAATTTTTCCTGAAATTCGGATCGAAGTCTACTTTGGATCGAAGTCTACTTTGTTAACTTCGATTCGCTCAGCACTACTTAAGACTGTAACAACAAAGAAGCCTCACACAGGACGCGATAAAAAAATACAGAGATATGAAAGTACAGTGAAAACCAAACATACTACCCAAACTGATCCATAGTGGGTAGGGGTTGGAATTTATGGTCAAGTACAGTATAAGTGCAGGTACCGCAACGGAGGTCAGTGCAAAGCAAAAGGAATACTCTAGTGATTGAGGCCCTTAGGGGACATTACAGAGTAACAGAGCTAGCAGAATACTAGAACTAGCTGTTCAAGATAAATAAGCATAAACACACTCTTTCAATTGGCTCAGGGTATATGGTTGACTTGATACCAATGATAGGATGTCACCACTGACATGGGAAATTGCGATCCTAACTAATGAAGATCTGCAGGTTTTTTTTTTAAATATACTATAATTACCTACAATGCACCAATCTTGCTGCTTTGCTGCTCCCAGTGCATTTACGTACCAGAATCATATATATGCACTTGTGCAGGCAAATTAAAATTTAAAAACGTGCCCTGTAGACATTGCATCATGTTTTGGCCTTTCATAGCAGCCAAATAGTGTGGCATATTAGCTTCAACATGTGGCAAGTTAATACATTATACATACATATTGAAATGTGGTAATTGAAGTAGTGTTTACGTATTTTTTACTTGATTACTACACAGACATTAGAAAACCCATGTATAATATTATTAATAGAAATTATGCCAACTCATAATACCCAATAATACCCAATGCAAAATGTATAAAAATGTTCTGCTTTATTTCTAGCTCTTTGAAACAGATCTTTACATACTGTATGTAATAGCTCTGGCAGGCTTCCATTTCTGTATATGTGTAATTATTGTAATGGAAGGTATTTTATCTCCCCTAGTAGAACATTAGAATAGAAATGTTTTACTATTTAAGAAAAATAAGTGTAATATCTTACTGGAAAAGGATCCTGTGTTACTTTTAAAATATTGAAAGTATGGCAAATTATTCCCTCAGAATTAGTTGAAATGTGAGTTTTCTTTGAAGTATTTAGGAACAGTTAAAGTGCTTTAAGTTTTAGAAAAAAAAAGCATCAAAGTGAATATTTATTTCTTGAATGTAATAAATGAACCTATCCAGGACTAGTGGGAAATTTATGAAGTGACCAATCATCTACTAGTAAAAATGTCAATGTCAGCTATATTCCTAACTTTAGTATGGCAAGGCTCCAAAGCAACTGAAACAAACATCAGTGAGGTAAAGCAATACTAGAATCAGGATCATGTCTTAGTTCTTGTATATAGTGGCATGAACCCAAATTAATAAAAAAAATAATTACCACAATTGTATTCCAAGTTTGTTAATATAAAATGAAAAACAACAAGTTACAAGAAACCGTCTTAGGGCCTTTCTAGGGTATGTTTCCTCCACGCTCATTTTATTCTGGCAATATTTTTGCCATAGATTTGCATGTGGATTCACACAGGTATAAGCTCAAGTATTTTAATAATACAGGCATTTTGTGAAGCAGTGGTGCAAATGATCTTTATTTTTTATTTTATTATGGGGAAAGGGCGTGCTTTATATTTTTATTATTTTTAAAACCTTTTTTCTATTTTTCCCCCCTTATATTAAGTCCCCTTAGGGGACATCAATATGTGATCGCTAGATTGCTTCTGCTATAGAGTACAATTAATTACTATTGCAGTCTATGGGAGATTTGCTATGTACCTATGGAGCCCTGGAACTATGGAACATAGCTGTGGTAAGCCTCAGAGCCTTTCTAAGGCTTGAGACCTACCATAACAAATGAACAGCTTCTCCGATCTCAGATAGGTGAGCCATTGGGGCCCTGGAGCACAGCACTCCTGTGGAAAAGCTGCTCAGATGCCGTAGTCATCAATTGACAGGGTGAGGGGTTACATATCCATGATAAGTATTATCAGAAATCATAGACATTACCTCTTAGTATCTGCTCTGTAAACTAGCTGTGGAACAAGCACCATGTTTAAAGCCCAAACATGCACCATATTATACATTGTATACCAGGGAGGGGTTAAGGTACATTGATAATGCTTTTCTAGCATGGTAAGGGTCACCAGAAGAATATGATGGTTGATTATGTTAACCAGGACAATATCAATATGAAAATCACAAGTCACTTTAGGGGGGCACTATTGATTTCCTGGATATGCAGGTCAAAATCACAGACCCACAGCTACTAACACATTGTTGAGATATGAAAGGATCTGTAAAAAAATCCAAATGGGTAGAAAACAACAAACAGAAAATTGGCCATTTTGACTTTTTTCTGTTTCACTGTTTGCCGTATGAGATAATGTGATATTATGTTTATCTGTTTTGATTTTGGAGAAAGGGTGATTTTAATTTTTAGATTTTTAAATTTTTTTATGTTTTAAAAAACATTTATTTATTTATTTTACACATTTTTATAGTTCCCCAAGGGAACTTGAACAAGCAGTCAGCAGATTGCTTCTCTCATTGACCCCAACACATTAGCATTGGAGTCTATGACACTTACACTGTTCCTATGGAGCCAAACACACTATACGGCTTCCTCGATCCCTGCTAGGGGATGCTGGTGCTTGCCCAGAAACATGTGTTTGTTTGACCACGGCATCTGAAGGGTTAAATATGTGCGATTGACGTTATTTTCTGCTGTTTAGAACAGATCCGTCCTGTGTCGTACATGTATGGAGCTGGGTGGGAAGGGGTTAGGAATCCTTAGATAAAGTTAGAACAGAGAGTCATGTGTCTTTATTGAGCAAGCAAAAAAAAAAAAAAACAATAAAAATAAAAATAAAAAAAAAGATTGTAGTGATAAGAGATTTGTATTTTCTTTCCAGCATAGCCCTGTGGGGGATGCTATTGGCTCATCCATTAGAAAAAAATAACATATCATAGAATGGAAGGTGTGCTGCAGTATCCAAACAATCCACTGTTTAGGTTCCAGCACCAATGGTTGATATTGATGACCTGTCTAGACTATAGGTCATCATTAGTGATAGTAGTACTAAACATGTAAGCAAAGCCTGTCAGCAAGCACTTATTACCTAGCAAACATTCTAATTTTTTTGTTTTAGTTTGTTAAAATACCTAAAAAAATCTTATTTTATTTGCTTGAACTCAGGACTTGGACTTAGAAGAATATATAATTATAAATCTGTTCATTTTATTATACAGTTCTATACGAAATATGGTCATTTTAAAATTAAATTATCGTCACAGAAAGTAAAAACTATTATAACTGCTATCCACAGTAATAATCCAAATAATTACTTTATATGAATCAAAGTATTATTTTCATTACTAGGTAATTTTCCAGACAAATAAGCATTAGGTTCTTGAGTACTTCAAATGATTTCCACTGGTATCACATTTAAATTACTTTTATTATTTTTATTTCCCCAGTTACCATATTCTCTCGTCTATTAATATGTAAAATATTTTCATGACTAAACTGAAACTTTCAAACTTTATTTACATTTTTTTTCATAAACCATTACTTTGGAATGCTTAAATGGAAACCATGGACCGTCTAACATTACATTACTTCTATTACAAGAGTTATAACAGACTGAGTAATTTTGTTCAATAATTCTAGTTTGTTGAAATAATCTACATAGAAAATATTGTTTATGATCAAGATTTTCCACTTCAGCAAACCTCAATTGTATGCCTGTGTATAATTTCATAATCTCATTTTTAAATGCTGTTAATACCTAAAAGCCTAAAGATCTTGCATTATCAAAAAAGTAAAGAAAAAGAAAAAAAAATTCTGTAAAGTAATTTAAGTTTTTCTACATAAATCCTCTAGTAGTTATGACTTTCACAGGACAACTCCAGTTCTCAGATTATGCAGGGCATCTAAAGGTAGGTGTAACATAATGTAAAATAATTAGTATAAGGCAAGTTTGCAGATTTGTGCTTTTTCTTCCTATCAGTCAGGTAGGTTGAAGTTCAGGGGCTACATATGCAATTATACAGTTGCACAGGGACCCTATAAGCAAAGAGGCCAGAAATAATAATCATTCCTTATCTTTACCAGATCAAATGCAAGGGGACATATTCCTTCCTATCCATGTTTCATAATAGCTGGTGATTGGTGCAGCAGTTGCAGTGACCCACAGGTTCACTGCTAAAGGGTTAAAGGGGTTGTCACACGAAAAATATTCTAGTTTTCTAACCAGCACCTGGATCTGAATACTTTTGTAATTGCATGTCATTAAAAATTTTGTACAGCTACTGAGTTATTAAATAAAATATATCTGTTTAGCTCCACTTAATTTCTTATTTCTTTGACCTATTCACTGAGCAGGCCGCACATGCTCAGTTTCAACTTTTAACTGTCTCCTGAGCTGTGATAGGGAGAGCATGGACACCTCCTGAGCTGCAGCAGAAAAGACACTCCCCGAGCTGTCAGCTTGATATGAATCTAGAAGGGAAAGCAATGAATGGGGAGATCTCTGGACCCATGTGAGGTACAGGGCTGGTTCTAGCTTTGTTAAAAAGAGGTTGTCATGTACTATATGATGTCTGATTTTCATTTTTTACATTATTCGTGGGATAACCCCTTTAATCATATCATGATACCAGTTGTTAGTTACAGTTGCCAAGTAGTGGGCTGGTCCAATTTCCCCTATTTAGTGAAACTCTTAGGCTTCTTTCAGACGAGCGTTACGGATTAGGTTTGGATGCATTCAGGAAAACTCGCACCATTTTGCAAGCAAGTTCAGTCTGTTTTGTCTGCGATTGCATTCAGTTGTTCAGTTTTTTCCGTGTGGGTGCAATGCGTTTTGATGCGTTTTTCACGCGCGTGATAAAAACTGAAGGTTTACAAACAACATCTCTTAGTAACCATCAGTGAAAAACGCATTACATCTGCACTTGCTTGCAGATGAAATGCGTTTTCCATTGAAGCCCCATTCACTTCTATGGGGCCAGGGCTGTGTGAAAAATGCAGAATATAGAACATGCTGCGTTTTTCACGCAACGCAGAACTAATGAGTGAAAAAAAAAAAACGCTCTTTTACACAGACCCATTGAAATAAATGGGTCAGGATTCAGTGCGGGTGCTATGCGTTTACGTTACGCATTGCACCCGCGCGGAAAACTCGCTCGTGTGAAAGAAGCCTTAGTAAGGAGACCTGTCTTGTGTGTGCTGTTGCAATTAGAGATGAGCAAATCGAATCCCACAAAGTGGAATTCGATCTGAATTTCAGGATAAATTTGTTTCGCCTAGAAGCCGAATTTCCTTGTGCTTCCTTTTGAATTGATTTAACCTGAAATAGTGTAAAAAACAAAAAAATCCATACTTACTTCCTCCATTTGCTCACAATGGGCCACCAGCCACTATCTTGATTGAAGATCTCAGCTGAAATCCCGTGCATGGTGACGCAAGATGGCGTCCACCGGCCCGTCGCAAACAAATGAAGGAAGTAAGTATGATTTTATTTTTTTAATATTAATTTTACACTTGTTTATACTCAGATGCTGCGATCATGTATGAACACGGCATCTGAGGGGTACAATGACGGGGGGGAGGCGCTATCGCCGCTCCTTGTCATTGCACCCACTACTTACAAAAAAATGTGCTTTGTGGCGAAGTATTTCATCACAAAGCAATTTTTTTTTTTCAAAATTCAGTGAATCAGCCGAATTGAACTTTTGAAAAGTTTGCTCATCTCTAGTTGCAATGTAGACAAAAAAAAATCCTCTCCAGGAAAACACTATTCCTGTGAGTGAAAGCTGCCAGAAAAGCAACTTTGCCATGAACCAACCTCTGAGGAAAAGAAGCATTGAATTTTTGCAGAAGCTTGAAGATCATTTAATTGATGTCCTTGGACAAAGTCAGTAAAGTTAAAGCTTTAGACTTTGCTGTTTATGTTCGGGTTTAGACTTTACTGCTCATGGTTTGGCTTATATTGCTTCTGGCATCTGTGACACTACTGAGACGCACTGTCCATCGAGTTGAAAATTACAGAGAAATATTGAGAATAATTTCATGCCTTTGCTCATTTGGGAAGTTTGCATGAATTTATAGAGAGAGAGAGAGACTCAGGGAGGACCATCATAGTCATCCTCTATACACAGTCTTTGGCAAAGCCTACTCTGTGAAATACTTGAGAGCTGTGTCTGTTACTTGTATTTGCCCTCTGACACCCATCAGTAAAATAGAGACGTTATTTTATTATAATCAAGCCAGCCTGGTCATTGGTCTCCACATTCAATTACACCACCTGCTCTCCTGCATTGCACTCCACTAACTGTTTACCCAACATCAAGGACACCCCACCACCTGGCAGGAGACCTTGAAATCCAGGGAATGCCTCCTCCAAGGAGGGAAAGCATCCCTTGAAGCACAAACTCGAAGAATGCTGGAGCAGAGCCACCATGGTGAGGATGACCACCCTCCCTGCCACCACCATGACTCCCATCCCCTCTGACTCACCATGCATCCTCTGTGGTGCTTTCTGGAGAGCCATGAATGAGGTGGTTTATGGCTAGCACCCAGCTGTCAGCAAAATAGTAGACCAGTAGGTTAAGGCATTTAAGTTATTATGACATAAAAAGTTTCCATCAGGTAAGCTTATTTCCCATTACATACGGGTTTCAGTCAGGTTAGCAATTGTGACATCACAAGTAGGTTTCAAATGACAAACTACTATGACACCATAAGTGTGATTTAGGCAAAAAAACTCCTGTGACATCACAAGTGTACAGACATAGCCAGCATTATCTTGACTCCAGGCACACTAGAATCAAATTTAATGCAATTTGTTTTATTACCGTAATGTGATCTTGGTGTGCACTTACTGTAACTCACTTATATTGAACTAACATATTCTGCAGCACTTTAAAGGGTTTCTGTCACCAGTTTTTTCGGTATGAATCAGGCTGACATTAGAGATGTGCTAATGTCACCTGATTCCAAATATATATCTGTTTTATTTACTGGTGCCCCCATTTTTATATAAAATGAACTTTTATTTTATGCTAATAAGACTCCTAGGTGCAAGGGGCGTTACCTCTGCTCCTAGAGGCTCTGTTGATTGACAGGACCAGGCAGAGAAGAAACACTTCATTCACCATAGCTTTTAAGGACCTTCAATGATGTCATGACCATGTGATCAGTCACATGGTTAGGATCACACAAACAGCCTGTCTCCTCCTAAACCAGGTAGGTTTACCACATAATTAGTGTGGTAAACCTACATAATGCTGTATACCCCTAATGTAAAGTCCTGCGCAAGGCTGAAATGCTATGAGAATGCAGGCTTAGAGATATGCTTTAGAGCCATAGACACTATAGACAGAGTATGTTTCTAGACATACTCTGTGACTTGTGCAACAGTCACTGTGCAGGTAGGGGGAGTAGATAAGCTGTGACCATCACCTATTTGTGACTGGTTTGATCTCACTTCAGCTATACAGAGGTATTACCTTTCATTGTAATCCTATGATAATGAGATGAATATTGTGAAAGTGGTCTCTAGAGAACATGATTTGTCAGCCTATAGTTAGGCATAGAGAGGCAGAGTGAAAACTGTTGGATTTTAGTTTTTCTTTTTTAAATATAAATAGTGACATGGGAAATAAATAAATTACCCACAAAACTTAATAAATACAAAATTTGAAACTGCAGTTCATTTTCTGATCACACATTCCCTTTAAGTATTCAAATGCTTGGATAGAATTTAGACCTGTCTAAAGAATTAGCTGTCTTTTAGGTAAGTGCAGAAAGAGAGCAAAAACCTGGAAATAATTTCCAGTAATAGATGGTAAAGCTAAGGAAGTACTATTGGATGAGCTGACTTGAGAATAGAGGGTACCTTTTCGGTAAAGGGCACTTTACACAGGGGCGTAGCTAAATGCTCATGGGCCCTGGTGCAAGAGTTCAGCTTGGGCCCCCTCCCTTCTTTCCTCAGCGCTTTGTGGCCAGGGGCAGGGGTGCACCTAGCCTTTCTGCTGCCTGAGGCAAAAATGGAAATGGTGCCCCCCATCCCATACCAAATTCTCAACCTAACCCCTTTCTTCAAACCATACTGTTAAAGGGGTTATCCAACATCTAAAACATGACCCCAATGCCCAGGCCCCTCAAATGGATTATACTTACCCTGCTCCCCAGCACCCGCATTGCTCCTGATCCCCGCACAGCCGCCACTGCATCTCGCCGTCATGTGGATCAAAACATCCGGTGACGTTGGGGGGGGGGAGCCTCCCTAGCATCGCGGGCAAGCTTGTGCCCATCGCAGTCTGCTATTGCAGCGGGTGCCGGGGAATGGAGTAAGTAAGTATAATCTATAGGAGGGGCATGGGCATTGGGGGGGTCGTTATAGGGGTTAACCCCTTTAAAGACAGGTGGAAAACATTACATACACCGCTACAGAACATACAGTGTAATACAGCCCCACATATGTACCTCTTACATCCAGTGACGTCTCCTCTGATGTAGATGTTCTCTTTCCTCATCTTCTGTATTCAGACCAGACCGCCATGATGACTTCTTTCAGCTGTGTCTCGTCTCTGTAGAGTTTGACGAACAGACATCTTAGTTTCTTACTTTTCTATCATCCTCCTCACATCTTCTCAACACCTCATTCTAGCACCCCAATACTGTGCCCACTGTGCTCCCCGATACTAAAATGCTGAAACAGACCCCCTGAAAATACTAGTACTATGCAGATAGTGCCCCCTTCAATAATTATTGCCACAGAGTGCCATAAAAAATAATTGCACCCATCACTATATAGATGACACCCTATATAGATGACACACACCGCACTATATAGATGACACCCTATACACACCGCACTATATAGATGACACCCTATACACACACCGCACTATATAGATGACACCCTATACACACACCGCACTATATAGATAACACCCTATATACACACTGCACTATATAGATGACACCATATACACACACTGCACTATATAGATGACCCCTATACACACATCACACACATAGAGATGACCCCTATACACACCGCACTATATAGATGACACCCTACACACACACATACCGCACTATATAGATCACACCCTATATACACACACTGCACTATATAGATGACCCCTATACACACATCACACACATAGAGATGACCCCTATACACACTGCACTATATAGATGACCCCTATACACACCGCTCTATATAGATGACCCCTATACACACATCACACACATAGAGATGACCCCTATACACATAGTATAGATGACCCCTATAGGCACATCACACACTGTATAGATGACCCCTATACACACATCACACACATAGAGATGACCCCTATACACATACACCCACACATAGATGACACCCTCTCCACGCAAAGTTCAGTCCTCCTCCTGTGCCCTACTTGTCTGAAGGACCTTGATCAGGTGATTGTGACATTACCAAAGGCCCTACATGTTTCTTCTGTAAACCCTGTGTACAGCTTGTAGCCCCGCCCACTCTCCAGTCCTTAGCTCACTGCTGGATTGCTGGGGGAGGGGCTTTCTGCTGGCTCTGGAGGAGAGGCATTCTGTGCAGGAGAAAGAACGGCACAGGCACAGCCCTTAGTGCAGCCGTCAGGAGACCAAAGAGGAGGGGTGAGTGCTGGCAGCGCTTCTCTCCCCCTCTTTCTGCAGGCTAGTGAGCACTTCCAATATGGAAGCGCTCACTAGTGTTCGCTTTATAAGATGCACTGCATTTTATAAAATGAAAAATAGGTAACTGGCAGAGCACTTCTGGCAAGGGGGGGGGGGCTTAGGGGCCCGGTCGCAACTGCAACCTCTGCGATGCTATAGTTACGCCAGTGACTTTACATATACTGACAATTGAAACAATCATCTATAACTAGTTACTCTCATTAGTGATGATCTGGCGGTGTAAATGTGATTACCCAATGGACGAGCAAAAAGTAATTGTATCTTTTGCAGCACAAAGGATCATCGTTTCCCAGAGGCAGATCGTGCTGTGTAAACAGCCTCTGCTGCCAGAAAACAACAAAACAGTATGGGAAGGATGGTGACATTAGCAATCGATGAGATCGATGTATGTAAATGCATCAGTCTCCTCCACTAGCAAACAGCAAATGGTCCAGAAGGAACGTTTAATTCCTGACAATCTGCTAGATCTCTCTAGAGCAGATATTATGAAACTTGGAAAAGCCAATTCAGGTTGCTTGAACAAATATTTCTCTAGTTATCAAACATGGAATTCTGCCAAAGCTGAGAAGAACCATCTTGATATGGGCTCTCAGCAATAGGGGCAATATACGCCCAGGAAGACAGTACACTCACAATGAAGAAAAAAGATTTCAGCTTGTTCAAGAATACTATTGCAAAGTGGTAGCTGTGGTGGTAGCTATGGAACTGCAGACACAGAAAGGACAGCCAATTATAGGAGGCAAAGAGAAATGCATAGACAGTAAAGCAGACTCCCCATCCAACTATCTAATAAGAGGACAAGTTGTTAATAGGAGAGTGCTGCTATAACTATGGGCAGGGGCGTTGCTAGGCTAAAACATTCGGGGCCTGGTAAGTAAGGTGAAGGACCTGTGGTGACATCACAGGTTATGTGATCGGTGCAGTAACTGAGAAGGACCTGAGATGATGTCACTGGTCATATGTCATCATGTGACCAGTGCAGGAGAGACTCCACAGTGAAGAGATCTCTAGGGGAAGAAGCTTTTCTGAGTTCTGCTATAAGGAGAGGTAAGTGAAAGGAGAGGCAGAGTAATGCTAGGAGTTGTAGCTATTTAACTGGGACTGTATGTTAGGGCTTAAAGGGGTATTCCCATTTCACAATTGTAGTTTGTATAGTATGTTATAGCCATACCAATATTATTACTAATAGAATGTATTTGTATAATAAGTACCATTTAGAATATTTGTCTATTTGTATAGGCATTGTCCCACACGCATCAGTCAGGCTGTTGCCCCTAGTTACAGCCACCGCAGCCATGTAGTAGTGGTGGCTGGCTTGCTGCTTTTCCAACCCGCTTGAGGTAACTGCTGTATTGTGAACGCACATTGCATGAGCATGCAAAATCATCTTAGGGTACTTTCACATCTGCATTTTGGACGCTACCAGTTCAAAACCCAATGGTCAGGATCCGTCCAAAATGCAGACTTTATAAACCCATCCTGCTCCATAGAGATGCATTGAGATGAACAGGATCCATTTCTCTCTTGTTTTTGAAGCGCAGACAAAAATGCTACAACCCTAAGATGTGTCTCCGCATGCTCATGCAATGTGCGTTCACAATACAGCAGTTACCTCAGAGCGGGTTTGAACAAGAGCAAGCCGGCCACCACTACTACATGGCCACAGTAGCCGTAACTAGGGGCAACGGCCTGACTGATGTGTGTGGGACAATGCCTATACAAATAGGTAAATCTTCTAAACGGTACATTTTATATAAATACATTCTATTAGTAATATTATTGGTATGGCTATATCTAACTATACAAACTACATTTGTGAGATGGGAATACCCCTTTAAGAGAGGGATGTTATTTACATGGGACTCAATGTTCAGGGGGTGATGCTATTAACATGGGACTGTTTTGAAGGGGGCTGTGGGAGGGAGTGATGTTATTTACATGGGACTGTACAGTATGTTGGAGGGGCTGAAAGGAGGAGGTGATGTTATTTACATGGGACTGTATGTTGGAGGTGGCTTTGTGAGGGAGTGATATTATTTACATGGTGCTGTATGTTGATGGCGGCTGTGGGAGGGAGTTATGTTATTTACATGGGACTGAACGTTGGAGGGGCTGTGGGAGGGGGTGATGTTATTTTCATAGGACTGTATGTTGAAGGCGGCTGCAGAGGGAGTGATGTTATTTATATGGGACTGTATATTAGAAGGGCTGAAGGGAGGGTAGTGATGTTATTTGCATGGGACTGTATGTTGGAGGGGGCTGTGGGAGGGGGTGATGTTATTTACATGGGACTCTACGGCAAAGGGAGGGAAAATAATTTTATTTACATGGGACTGTATGGTGGAGGAACTGAGGAATCATCATTGCTGAGGGCACTAAAGAGAGGAATATAACTACAAGGGGCATTATAACAGTAGAGGGCAATATAAATACTGGGGGCACTTCAGGGCGAGCATTATAACAGGAGGGGGCGATATAAATACTGGAGCACTGTAAGGGTATTATAAATCCAGGGGACATTATAAATGTTCTTATTACTACTGGGGGCTCTATAGGACGGTCTTATAGATCCACCTTATTTCTACTAAGATCACTATTGGGGGCCATATTACTACTGAGGGGTCTGTAGAGAGCTTTATTACCACTGAGGGACAATAGGAGGGCCCTTATTTCTTACGGGCACTCTGTAAGGGCATTATTAATACTGGAGGGCTCTTCTACTAATGGAGGCACTCTTGTGGAGCATTATCACTGTTGGGGGCACTGTAGGGGGCAGTATTACTAATGAGGGCATTCTAGAAGGGATTTACTATTGGTGGGACTATGAGGAGAACTATTACTATGGGGGACACTATACTATATTTCTTTAGGATAGTATTTGGGGGTACTGGGGGGGCACAGCGAGCAGCAGGATAACACTGTTGGGACTCCAGTTTGGGAGAAGATGATTGAAATATGAGGAAGCTAAGATGTCTGTGTGTCACACACTGCAGAGACGAGGAGCGGCTGAGAGAAGTTGTCCGGACCGAATGTAGAAGATGATGACAGAGAAGATCTACATCAGAGGAGACGTCACCTCGAGGCCCTGGATGTGACAGGTATGTGCTGCTGTGGAAGGCGGTTCAGGTGGTCGACTTGAGAATTGGGCCATATGCATTGGGGCATGGGCCCCGGATCTTTTGAGACCCTAGCAACACTCCTGACTATGGGAAACCAAGAATTAGCAGATTAATGGAATGGGGTAACAAATAGAAAGAGATTTTTTTCTAGATGAATAGCACCAAATTGCAGCTTTATTCGGAACTGAATTAGACTTTCTGAAATGGCGGAACCATAGGTACAGTTGGAGATGATTTTCTAGAGGCAGCAGTGAAAACCTGAAAAAGTTAATTTTACATTTTAACTTATGCTTGTGAAATATCTTTAGAACTTATAAACTTTGGGGAAAACTTAATTTACTTATTTAATATTTAACCTCCGAAATATTGCAGAAGTGCTCAATGACAATTTTATGGACACACTGGCCTACATTTACTAACTATACATAGTGTAAACATAGGCTGTACCAGATTTAGATTTAGGAGGCTGAATAATAAATGTGGTGCAGGGATAGATATTTTTGTATAACAACTATTACTTGGCCTGGATTAAGGCACGGGGCGTTGCTAGGTATCTAGATCCAGGGCCTGGGCCCTGGATTTCAAGCACATTGTCCCAAACCTGCATCAGGCACCTTCATGTCTTCACTGCTCTGCAGCAGTGTCGGCATGCAAGGAGCTTATTCAACCTGCAGTCAGCAGCTCCATTGTGCACCCAGCTGAATTTAATGAAACAGCCAGCATCCCTGCACTGGTGGCTCAGTATGAGAGCATGAAGCAGGGCCTGTGTTTAGCCCCTCCCCCCAATCAGGCCTAGCAGCCAAGGATCACATACCAGACCGAATTAGTTGATTCCAGTCCAGCTAGTCGTGTGGCATCAGAGCTGGCATTCAGTGCAGTGGGGGGCATAGTTACCCCTAAGAGTACTCACCTTTCTTCCCAAAATGTTGAGAGACTAACCTTCATAAAGATGAATCAGGCGTGGATCAATCAGGATTTCCAGACTAGTGCCTGATGCAACAGACTAGATCATTCTGCCACTAATGATCATATTGTAGTGTGCTGGCACACCGGAATATTCTGTAAAATGGGCCGGTACCTCTGGCCACTTGCTGCTGCCACCATTCTGATACTGCCCCCTGCCTGATGCCACCCGCCTGCTGCCTCTACTGCCATTCCTACAAAGGTGCTTATTTGCCTACTGATATGTACATGTTTTTAGAAGGATATGCATGCCACAGGGACTTGCTATCACACTGCTGTTGTTAGGTTCTGCTACTACTGTGATCTGCCGCCATCTTGTTCTGTACGCCACTGCTGCCACCCCCTCCCCACTCTGTCATGGAGCCACTATTAATATTGTTACTGACACTGCTGCTGCTTCTGCCACCCACCCCATTCTGTCATAGGGCCACTATTGTCACTGCCACTGCTACTGTATGCCACCCTCTCCACTCTGTCATGGAGCCACTTCTGTCACTGTTACTGCCACTGCTGCTGCTGCCACACTCTCTACTCTGTCATTTAGCCACTATTGTCAATGTTACTGTCACTTCTGCTTCTTCTGCCTCCCTCCCTACTCTGTTATGAAGCCACTTTTGTCACTGTTAATGCCACTGCTGCTGCTGCCACCCTCCCCACTTTGTCATGGGGCCACTATTATCACTGTTACTGACACTGATGCTGCTTATACCACCCTCCCCTTTCTGTCATAGGGCCACTATTGTCATAAATTGTAGCAGAATCTGCAGTTCAGCAGTCTTCTAGGCTCTCCCTGCACTCTCCCTGCAGCTTATCTTCCAAAGTGTTAAGAATATGATCGAATTTCTTGTCGAACTTCAGCAAAGCTGTCGAATCGAATTGTTCAATACTTCGCTAATCTCTATTGAGTGCCATTGTCTTCCAAATATAATGATCTCACTAGCAGTCTAGTAATGGTTACTGCCGTTGTCTTCCAATCATAAGAATGGCTCTAGCACCCTAGTAATGGTGACTGCCATTGTCTTCCAATAATAATGATCACCCTAGCACCCTAGTAGTGGTGACTGCCATAGTCTTCCAATAATAATGATCGCCCTAGCACCCTAGAAATGGTGACTACCATAATCTTACAATAATAATGATTGCCTTAGCAGCCTATAATGGTGATTGCCATAGTCTTCCAATAATAATTATCGCTCTTGTGCACTAGTAGTGGTGGCTGCCATAGTCTTCTGATATTGGTGAAAGTCACAGTGCCCACAGGGATAAAAAAATACTTTGAGGAATGGAAGACAGACAGCAACAGTGGTGGAAATGAAACTACTACTGTTTGCTAACTGATTCCCAGGGGTTTCCTCATAGAAAAGGCTGTCATTGTGTCTATAAAAAAACATAGAGTTTCTCTGCATAAAAGAATGAACATTATAACTATTTACTTCAGATGTTAGTGAGAAAAAGAGTATAACATTCCTAGATTTGTTGAATAGATTGCCCAGTGATACAGAGTCTATTATAGAGTTATATAGCCCAAGCAACTTTCCTAATGCTAAAAAAATCTACAAAATAAAATTGCAGTATTGATCGGCCTCATCAGTTCATAAATTTTTATATAAAGATAGTGAAAGGCAGAACATTGCTTATGAGTCCAATAAAATGCTAAAAAATAAATAGATAAATTTGTATCTAGAAATTTATATGTTTACATGGTCTTCGATAAAAGACAAATGCAGAGCATGCAAGGTGCTGGAAGACAAATTATTCTTTTTATACAATGTATGTCACAGATAGAATGTAGGCTTGTAAATTCGAAAGGCTTCAAAGGTAAATGCATTTATTTCATTTACTACCTTTTTCACTTTACCAAGCAGGCTATCAAACAAAGCCAGTACATAACATAAAAACATATTTTATAAGACTCCTTTGCTAGCGAGCTTCTGCATAGCTTTACACAGCACTTTCGATATTCAGATTACTGAATACTTAAAACACTGTCAGACTCGCACAACTTTAGATATTAAATCAGTATTTTTATGTTTAACGTATTACCCATTACCTCATATAACACTTATTGTGCTTTGATATTTTTATTACTTTCTAACTGAACAGTGCTTTATGATTGCCCAAATTGACCAAATGAATGTCGACTGATCCGCTAAATATCAAGGTCTGGAACTATTGATGCTTGACCTATAGAGAAAGAATTTGAAGAGACTAGAAATCATACTTGAAGTCTGAAGGTTCATAAGCAAAGAAAATATTGGTATAAAATTCTGCGTTTACCTTGCATTTACTGGAAAAGTAGGTGATTCATAGGGACAGATTTTTCACAGGATGTAATTCCATTCCCATGTTGCTATGGTTTAAAGCTGATGCTTCAGCTTAAATAGACATACCAAACACAAAAGTCTTAATAAAATCACATTCTCCTACTTTACTCAAAAACTACATTGCATTAAAATTTTTCTCATAGCTGTGAAATTGGGCCTTCCTTCTTAGAACGTAGCTCATTGTGAAAGAGTTTTAAAGGACATATGTCAGCAGATTTGTACCCATGAAACTGGCTGACCTGTTGCACGTGACATCTGAAGGCATCTGTGTTGATCCTATGTTCGTATATGCACGCATTGCTAGGAAAAATGAAGTTTTAATATATGCAAATTAGCTTCTAGGAGTTATAGAAGCGTTGCTGTTACACCTAGAAGCTCTGCTCTCTCTGCAACTACTGTGTCCTCTCCACTTTAATTGACGTCATTCCACCTGGCCCTGTCAATCAAAGTGGAAAGGGCGCACCAGACTGAAATTTACTTTAGCTCATAACTGTCATAGATTTCAATCATCATTTATGCCAGATTGCCAGTTTGTATAGTAAATAATGATAATTGTGTTGAGGCCAATGACCCAGCCCATACCTTGCCCTGGCCACACTCCTTTTCAGAAACTGTTTATGACGGCGCAAAAATGCCAGTTGCGACTCAAAAAGTCACAGTGGTTTTTAACAATATGCAAAACCACGTTTGACAACCTTTTAATGCTTAATCCCTGGTGTAGGAGATAACTCTTTCTCTATGACTATAGATGAGCAAATCAGTCTTAAACAAATCGAATTTGGATAGAGATGAGCGAATCACTAAAAATTCAATTGGAGTTTAATTTGGACTAATTTAAATTGATAGAGGGCACACAATATATCTGATACCATAGGTAAAACAATAATTTTTAATAAATACGAAAAGATCCTAAAAAACTAAACCATAAAATCATATAAAACACATGCCTATTCCACTACACATATCACTCTAACATAGTCCATATATATAATGGTAATAATAGAGTACAATAATTGAATATATATTGTTCCTTATGTGCAGATATTATGCAGTAGATACTTCCTCCAATGATAACTGTACTTGGGTTAGTTATAGTAGTTGAACACCACTTTTTCTGGTAATAGTTAGTTACCCACGGGTTACGGAGGAATTATGTTCACATACGGGAAGCTGGGATTATTGCTTGTACCACTCGCCTCTTAATAGGGGTTTTGAATAAAATAGACAGTTTCAGTACTTTACCCTCCTGTAATACGAGCTGTCCGTCCTGGTTTCTCACAGAGTTTAATTTGGCCGAATCTGTTGGACAATTCAAATTTAGTCCAATTCTACCCGGTTCAAAAGTGCTTCAATTGACCTAAAAATTTGTGTATGGCGCTCTGAGTTCTCCTAGGACTCATATACAGTATTTGTTCTCTAGTCACTAGCTTTTTTATTCATAAATGTTATAATTCTCTCATTTACAAGGTTTTCTTTGTACCCAACGGTATTTTATTTTAAATACAAGAAACAATTATTTATATGCAACAATCATTACAGTTGATTTACTGTTTACTTCTATTCCTATATTATATATTATTTTGTATTAAATATGTGCATTACTGCAGTTCCAGAAGACAGTCTTTGCAGTATTTTCACAGCAGAAAAGAGATGTGTTACAATTAGAGATTAGCAAATGAATTCTAAGCTAAACAAATTTCCAAAGAATCAAATTTTTATTTTTAATTTGTCCCACGCCAATCACATAAAATGGAGGCAGCTATTTTACAGCTCAGAAGATAGAGAAGGCATCCTCCACCAAAAGGGATAATTTTTTAACCATTTTTTAATTAAAATAAATAAATCTGACAGTGAAGTGCACACTATGAATTGATTGTATGTTTATTTTGTACATATGTTTGTCAGTATGGAATAAAAGCCATCTGTTTTTAAATATCCCTGCGGTGTACACTATTTGTACTTTTCTCCTCTTGAGCATTACAGCCTGAAAATCAGACAGGACACAGCACATCGCCTATGTATGGAGTCTGGAGGATCAGCATTACAACTTGCAGCATGCAGGGAAGGAATTGTGACGCTTCTGGGACTGTGCCAGGGAACTTATCTCCATTCTTATTGATCCACTGGGTAATGGTTGGTAGCAGTCATCTGCCAATATTAACTGGAACATGATTGCTGTGAGACATTGAGATTTTTTACAGATATTGGTGGTATACTGTATGTTACCAATGTTCATTCATTGAGTGGTGAAGTGTTACTAGGAAATTGTCAAGCCTTTTGTTAAGCATATCAGACACTGTTAGGCTTTGTTCACATCAGCAGATACTAAGGGAAGCCCGATGAGACCCACTGACTTATAATGGGGACCGTCGGTTTCTGTTGTGGTTAGGGATGAGCAAATCGACTTTGGATGAAACATAGTGACAGACATTTAATCCCTCAAAAGTTGTGGTCAATTGTGACATGCTATCTAAGAGGACTTTCACCAGGAGCACTGAACTCCTGGATCTCGGATAACTCCCCTGAGCCGAGATCGGGAGAGCCATTCAGTTGCTGTGGAAGCCTCTGGTCTTCTGGATGCTTCAAGACCTGCAACACCTGTGCTCCTATGGACCACTGGCACATAATGAATCTGAGAATAAAAAAGAAAAGAAAAAATAATAGAGTGAAGGACTTCTGTTCACAACCCTTTGCAAGGAGTGTACCTCCGAAGGGAAGAGAGTACAGAAATGGCGCCAAGGGGAATGTATTGGACAGAATATTATAATATGCAATGAAGGTTGTCACAGCAAGTTCCACTATTTGTGAGTATTGATTATATTACAGATTGTGGGGACCTAGTGGCTGCTCAGTTCTCTAGGTCAAACGACCCAGTTACTTCAGGGTATGTGAACTGCTAGACGTTACAAAGGACTGGGGGGTACAGACAACACAAGACAGTGGGCCCTGAGACTGAACCCACCCACTGTCCCTACTTACTTGCCTCAGACGGCCCTAGGCGGCCGCGGACAACCACGATGGCGTTCCCTATACTGAATAAGTGGAACACCCAACAGGACAGACAAACAACTAAAGAACGGAAATAAGGAGCAAACAAGGACAAAACCACACAGCAATGCAGTACAAAATTGGCAATAAAGACAAAAGTCAAAGGTCAGGTGGAGGGTTGGATAACAAGTACGCAGTCAGAGGGAATAGGGAGGGAACAAACAGGAGAAGACACAGGGGAGCTGGGATCCAGGTATGAACTGAAAAAGCAAGTGAGCAGCTAGCTGAAATTTATCCAGGATCAGAGGCTACGTCCAGAAGCTGATTGGACCAGCCCTGATCTCAGTACCAAGTTCAGCTGAAGCACAAATCCTACAGAGCACAGTAACTCCTGCATTGCTGGACAAAAGCAATCGGGTGTGTCACAACAACCCAGGCACAGTTCACACTAGGTACTGCACACGCCTGACAATTTCTTTAAAAACAATGTACTGGAATAAATTCTCAAACATAGTTTGTTGTAACTTACTTCACCGAGGAGGGGCCTGAAGGATAAAGCACAAGATACCAACAGGTCCACCTCCCCCGCCAAGAATGTTTGTAGTTGTCGGATAATGATGTCAGCCACTTTCCACAGCTTCTTCATCAAAAATCCTTTAATTAGTAAAGCTCAACGTGTTTCAGGGTTTTTTTACATAAGCCCCCCTTCTTCAGGAGCATAAAAAAGTTACAAACATAAAAACATGAAAAACAGACATGTATACATGTCTGTTTTTCATGTTTTTATGTTTGTAACTTTTTTATGCTCCTGAAGAAGGGGGGCTTATGTAAAAAAACCCTGAAACACGTTGAGCTTTACTAATTAAAGGATTTTTGATGAAGAAGCTGTGGAAAGTGGCTGACATCATTATCCGACAACTACAAACATTCTTGGCGGGGGAGGTGGACCTGTTGGTATCTTGTGCTTTATCCTTCAGGCCCCTCCTCGGGCCGGAGCGCTATGTGAGGGAACTTCTTACTAGCGCGCTTGCCTCCTTATTCTGTCCTTTACGCTCTGTTTCTAACCTGGTGAACCTACACCATCAGTGAGTTTCACTTTAGGTTGATCTTTATCTTGTGCCTTTCTGGCAATATCTTCCTAAGTGAGTGCCACACCATTAGTGACACTCACTCTATTTATGTTACTGTCTCATTTTGATTCTTACAGTCCTAATGCTCCTGATGAAACAGTAGTAACTGTGGAAACGCGTTGAGGATACGTGGGGTCCACTGTATGTAGGAGACAGACTGCGGGAAGTTTTCAGCTTATATGCAGGAATACAGGGGTCTAATTTTGTAACCCTACTATGGTGTGCTTGGATCACACAGTATAGGTCCTATCACATAGGCTCCCCTGTTTTTCGCTGCAGTGAGTGTGTCATACAGAGCTCTTTCGTTTCTCATACCTAGGCACTGGGTGGGGCTATGTCATATGCTCTTTGACATTCCACAGATATCCCACCTGCCATAGGTCAATCAAGTATTTTTATACCCAATGGATCTGGATGATAACATTACAGCTGGGAGTTATTTGTTTATACCAGTTATCTTCCAGTATCCAGGTACCCTTACATAGGGTGACAGGTTTGGTATGCCGTTGGACCTTGTTTAAACAGTGATTTTTTGGGTTGCCTGAGATACATTGGGTGTTCCTACCCCACTCTCAACCTAGTTTTTAATAATTATTGAATAAATCTTTATTACTTTATTTTTAGTGTCCTATATCAGGCAGTGAATTATTTCTAATAGTGGATACCTACCTTCCATACTTTGCCAGTTCAGTGAGTTGCAGTTCACATACCCACATAATGACTCTCCCATATACCGCAGTGTTAATCCACTGCAGTCTATGGGACAAGCGATCTAAAGTTTAAAAAAAAATTTTTAAAGATGAAACTATTTAAAATTATATACAAATTAAAATTACCCCATTCCCCATATTAAAAATAAAAATAACCAATTAAAAAAACATGATTAGCACCGCCCTTTCAAAAAAAGCACAAAATATAAATGGATTTATTCCATACAGTGAATGCCGTAACTGAAAAAAAAATGCACGATTCAACATTTTTTTGGTCTTTACCTCCCATAATTTAGAATAAAAAGTGATCAGAAAGTCATAAACACTTCAATATGGTACCAATAAAAACTACTGATCACCCTGCAAAAAATGAGCCTGTAGACATTAATATAAAAATGTTATGGGGGTCAGAATATGACGATTCAAAGAAAATGTTAATTTTTTTTTCCAGTTTAAAAACTTAAAAAAAACTACATGTGGTGTGGTATCACTGTAATCGTACTGATCCAGAAAACGACAGGTTAGTTTTACAGTATAGGGAACGCCGTAAAAATTTTACGAATTCCATCATGGAATTTTTTCCAGCTTCCAACCAAATTGTATGCAATAGTCAATGGTGCCACTAATGACTGACATTATCACCAATCACAGACATTGCCTCCGGGTGTCTACTGTGGCACCCAGCGGCTATGGTGCACTCTCAGCATGACTTCCAAGTACAGCGGAGGTCAGGAAAAGGTAAAGTTAATATTATCTAACTAGAGTTGAGCGAATCCTAAAAGATTCGGGGATTCGGTATTCCGCCCAAATTTTCCGCGGGATTCGTGGGTTCGAGCCGAATCACGAATCCCATTAAAGTCTATGGGAGACCCGAATATTTTTGCAGGGGCCAAATGTTCTGCACAGTCAAGTTTGCCCCAACATGTGAAAACCTCAGAAAAAGATGGAAACACCTTGGAAATGTATAGGAAACACCAGGGGCAGCATGTAGGGATGCCTCTGAGGCTCCCTAATTGCACCATTTTTTCTAAATCTGGCCAATAGTCTGGTGATGACCCCAAGGCAATTTTCAGGGACACGGTAATGGTGACCCACTTAAAAATGCTGCCTGACAACCTGGTGGTGAACCCCTGATTGTCTGTCTTTCAATAAGATTGCAGTGTAAAGCATGGTGGTGAGCCTCAGTATGACTTTTTGGATGGAGATTGCATGTGGTCACGTACTCCCTGCAACCCCATAGTCACCCCTTCTCTGATGTGCTACCCCAGAACATTCTCTGCCCCAATTCGCAAGACCTTTTACAGTCTCAGTGTGCTGACAGTGGGGATTTACCAGTGTTGTCTGAGGAGGTGGTGGACAATGGCGAGACACAGGTGTCGGGGGGTGAGGTAGTTGAAAGTGAAGCAAGTTACAGTGGGGACTCCTTGGGGGGACTTTCTCATGATGGGACAGATTCAACTTGGGTGGATCAGGCACAGGAACAGATCAATTTTTTTTTTGTGTTTATTTAACTTTTATTTAGCTCAAATAACCACAGAGATATTTATTCGTTCTCTTCGCTGCGCAGTCTGGCGTTGGGGTTCGTCACTTTGATGGCGAGCTGTCCGCTCTCTCCACAATGGTCTTTCGGTTCTTTGAGGAGATGTTGTGGGCGATTTCTGCACAGAAGGACTTGTTGCTCATCAACAGAACCTCGAGCTCCTTGACATTGTGGACCAGGAATTTGCGGAACCCTGTGGGCAGCATGTGTTTGGTCTTCTTGTTGCTACCGTACCCAATGTTGGGCATCAGGATCTGACCCTTGAACCTCCTGCGGGCTCTGTTGTCAATACCTCTGGGTTTACGCCAGTTACGCTTAATCTTTATATAACGGTCTGATTGGTGGCGGATGAACTTCTTCGTCCGCTTCTTGACGATCCTGGGCTTAATGAGGGGCCGGAGAGCCGCCATGATACCGGTTCGGAGCGTCCGCCTTCTCCGCAGACAGCCCGAGGAAGAGAGCGGAACAGATCAATTTTAAGTGTGAGGCAACATCAGCACCACAACCGCTTGGGAGAGGCAGTGGGCATTGTGTTTAGAAAGGCTGATGGGCTTCCGTCAGCACTGTGTGTATAGAACCCCATGGCCTTTCATAAAAAATTTGGTTACAAAGCCGCATGACTCCTGAAAAATTGTTTTTAGAAAGCCGGATGACTTTCCTGAAAAATTGTTAGTAGAAAGACGGATGACTTTCCTGAAAAATTGTTAGTAGGAAGCCGGATGACTTTCCTGAAAAATTGTTGCATATGCAACTCAGATGAAGAGGAGGAGGAGGAGGAAAGCAAGCAATTTAGGAGGTAGCCTGAGGTGGGGATGAGAACTGGGGGGATATCCATGACCTGTTCATCTTGATGAACGTGAGGATGTCGGCGTTGTCGGTGGACAGGCGCGTCCGTTTGTCCGTAATGATACCCCCGGCGGCACTAAAAAACCCTTTCAGACAGTACACTTGCAGCAGGGCAGGCAAGCACCTCAAGAGCGTACTGCGCAAGTTCTGGCCACCTGTCCAGCTTGGCCAGCCAGTAATTATATGGCGTGGAGTTATCGGTCAGGACATTGGTCTGGTCCACGACATACTCCCTCACCATCTTGCGGTACTGTTCCGCCCTGCTCTGTCTGCCCTGTGGCTGTGTCGTACTGTCTTGCTGGGGTTTAAGAAACTTGGCAAAAGCATGGAATAGTGTACCCCTGCCCTTGGCGCCTACACTGACTTTCCCCCTCCTCTCCTCTCCAACTTCAGCCACTGCAGTCCGCCCCCTGTTGCTCGACTGGTCTGGAAAGGCCTGTAGCAGTTTCTGAACCAGGGCCTTGTGGTAGAAAGTGACTCGGGTGCTCCTTGCCTCCACGGGTATAAGTTGGGCAAAGTTGTCCTTGTAGCATGGGTCAAGGAGGGTGTACACCCAATAGTCATTGGTGGACAGTATCCTCTTGACCCGGAGATCACGACAAAGACAGCCAAGCATAAAGTCTGCCATGTGCCCTACTGTGCCAACACGCAAGCCTTCAGCCTCCTCACTTAGCGGACTCTCCATCTCCCCCCCCCCTTCCTCCGACCCAAATTCATCCTCCTCAGCCCATACCCACTCAACAGGTAGCATGGAATCACCCCCTGATGCATGGTGCCCAAGAGTTTCTTCCTCCTCCTCAGCCTCCCCCTCAGTTTCGCGCTGCGAAACTGACAACAGGGTGCTCTCAATGTCACTGTCTTCCCCCACCTCCTGTGACACTGCTGAATCCTCAGATCTTAGGTTCCTCAAGGAGTTCTGGATGAGGCACAACAGAGGGATGGTGACACTGATGATGTGTGCATCACCACTGACCATCTCTGTTGCTTCCTCAAAGGGACCTAAGACCTGGCAGATGCCAGCCATCCACGTCCACTCCTCAGCATAAACATGAGGAAGCTGACTGGCCTGACTACCACCTCGGGGGATCAGCATGGCAGTCTACAACTGCCCTGCGTTGTTGGTACACCCTGGCTAGCATGTGTAACATCGAATTCCAACGCGTGGGAACGTCACACAGCAGCCGGTGAACAGGGAGTTGTAGCTGCCCTTGTACAGTCCTGAGGGTCGCGGCATCGGTGGTGGACTTGCGAAAATGGGCGCATATGCGCCGCACCTTGGTGAGCAACTCACTCAACTGGGGGTAGGTCTTGAGGAACTGCTGGACCACCAAGTTGAGCACGTGGGCCATGCATGGCACGTGAGTCAGCCCACCAAGATGCAGAGCCGCCACCAGGTTACGCCCATTATCGCAGACCACCATTCCTGGCTGAAGGTTCAGCGGCGCCAGCCACACATTGGTCTGCCCCCTGATGCCCTGTAACAGCTCTTCAGCCATGTGCCTCTTATCCCCCAGGCTCAGCAGTTTCAGGACTGCCTGCTGCCGCTTCCCTACCACAGTGCTGAAACTGCTGGCCATCGAGGAAATGAGACTTGACGATTGGGGCATCACTGCCACTTTGGAGGAGGTGGAGGAGGAGGTGGAGGTATAATGTGCCGGAGACACACAGACGGAACTATGTCCCGCAATTCGTGGTGTGGGTAGCACATGTGCAGCCCCACGATCGGTCTCTGACTCAGCCTCCACCAGATTCACCCAATGTGCCTTGAGGGAGATGTAATGTCCCTGGCCACCGGTACTCGTCCACGTATCTGTGGTCATGTGGACTTTACCACAAACCGCGTTTTTGAGAGCGTGGGCAATGTTCTCAGACACATGCCGGTGCAGGGCGGGGACGGCACATCGGGCAAAATAGTGCCGGCTGGGGACAGAGTAACGGGGGGCTGCCGCCTCCATAAGGTTGCGGAAGGATTCTGTCTCCACAAGCCTGTATGGCAACATTTCCAAACAAATCAGCTTGGCGATGTGCACATTTAGAGCTTGCACATGGGGGTGGGTGGCTGCGTACTTGCGCTTGCGTTCAAATGTCTGCGGTAGAGACAGTTGAACGCCACACTGGGACACATGAGTGGAGGAGAGGGAGGGAGATGGAGCTGGAGGGGTCCTTTCGGGGCTGGAGGCTGCAACGTCCTGGCTTGGACGAGACACAGTTGCTGGACTAACTGTGTCAACGTCACCAGCTGACAGAAGTGCAAACCATTTGGTGCGGTGTTTTCTCTCCAAATGTTTGCGCAGGCTACTAGTGGTCAGGTTGTTGCATTTTGAACCCCTGCTCATTGACGTGTGGCACAGCTTGCACACCTCCAAACGAGGCTTGGCCTCATCATCCTTAAAATACTCCCAAACTAAGGAGTGGCGCATAGTAAGGGCTGGAGCGTGACCTCTAGGAGCACTTGGGGAAGTAGTGACTCGGCCCTGGCTTCTCCCTCATCGCAGCCCTCTGGCTCTCTCAACAGCTTGTGGTGCTGATGTCGTCTCACAGTCTGAACCACTGCCTCCAGTTGCCTCATCCACCCAAGTAGGATCTGTCCCCTCATCATCCCCCAGGTCTTCCTCAGACTCCACAGTGACGTCCCTGACAACTACCTCCGACAACAGTGTCTCGTCGTCATCTTCCACCAGCTCCTCAGACGCCACTGCTAACTCCCCACTCTCATAACCCGGAGACAGCAAAAGGTCCTGAGAATCAGGGCATAGCAGTTCGTCCACTGGCACATCAGGGAAGTGGTGGCTGAAGAGTTCCATGGATAAATTTTGTCCGTGGGACATACCCCTAGAGGGTTCTGGCTGGGGAGAAGGAGGGCGAGTTGGAGGACAGACACCCTGGCTCAGAGAAGTCGACTGGCTGGATGAGGGGGCAGACGAAACGTGGCTGGACGTGCTCTCTGCAATCCACTGAACCACCTCCTGTTGTTGTTTGGGGTCTGTCAGAGTTGTAGGACGCTGCCCTACCAACTTCTGGAGTTGACCAGGCACCCTAACCTTACGTGTTTCCACTGTACCCACAGCAGCCGGCACTGTGTCACCACACACACCACGGTCATCACCGCTGACCACAGCACCACCACGATTCCCACCTCTCCCTCCACGACCACCTCTTCCACCTCTCCCAGCTCTTCCCCCTCTCCCTCTGACCCTGGGGTTCTCCATGTGCACAGTAGCAGTATTATATTATTATAATTGTAAAGATTCTATACGGAATCTATAGACTGTGAGGTATATAGAAGGCTGATGAAATATATTCCCTTGTCGCAGCACCGTGTACTACAGAGAGC
The DNA here is from genome assembly GCA_900303285.1 of Rhinella marina. Taxonomy (NCBI): domain Eukaryota; kingdom Metazoa; phylum Chordata; class Amphibia; order Anura; family Bufonidae; genus Rhinella; species Rhinella marina. The sequence goes on along the minus strand of ONZH01012448.1, from coordinate 9,845 downwards.
ACTAAAATGCACTGGTCAATATAGATATATTGATATCTAGGTAAAATTATCTTCAGATCTATCAATAAATAGCACGCAGTATTTGTATATCACACTGGAATCTACAGATCAATACGGAATCTATAGACTGTGAGGTATATAGAAGGCTGATGAAATATATTCCCTTGTCGCAGCACCGTGTACTACAGAGAGCACTAAAATGCACTGGCCAATATAGATATATTGATATCTAGGTAAAATTATCGTCAGATCTTTCAAGAAATAGCACGCAGTATTTGTATATCACACTGGAATCTACAGATCAATACGGAATCTTTAGACTGTGAGGTATATAGAAGGCTGATGAAATATATTCCCTTGTCGCAGCACCGTGTACTACAGAGAGCACTAAAATGCACTGGTCAATATAGATATATTGATATCTAGGTAAAATTATCTTCAGACCTATCAATAAATAGCACGCAGTATTTGTATATCACACTGGAATCTACAGATCAATACGGAATCTATAGACTGTGAGGTATATAGAAGGCTGATGTAATATATTCCCTAGTCGCAGCACTGTGTACTACAGAGAGCACTAAAATGCACTGGCCAATATAGATATATTGATATCTAGGTAAAATTATCTTCAGATCTTTCAAGAAATAGCACGCAGTATTTGTATATCACACTGGAATCTACAGATCAATACGGAATCTATAGACTGTGAGGTATATAGAAGGCTGATGAAATATATTCCCTTGTCGCAGCACCGTGTATTACAGAGAGCACTAAAATGCACTGGCCAATATAGATATACTGATATCTAGGTAAAATTATCTTCAGATCTATCAAGAAATAGCACGCAGTATTTGTATATCACACTGGAATCTACAGATCAATACGGAATCTATAGACTGTGAGGTATATAGAAGGCTGATGAAATATATTCCCTTGTCGCAGCACCGTGTATTACAGAGAGCACTAAAATGCACTGGCCAATATAGATATACTGATATCTAGGTAAAATTATCTTCAGATCTATCAAGAAATAGCACGCAGTATTTGTATATCACACTGGAATCTACAGATCAATACGGAATCTATAGACTGTGAGTTATATAGATGGCTGATGTAATATTCCCTTCTCTCAGCACAGTCATGCACAGGAATATATCTGTTTAGAGATGTATAGTTTGAGCTATGTGGATGGACAAGGTGTACCAGGCACAGCTCTGCACAGAATACAGGCTTACAGCATATACTGTATACTGTTCTTCAGAGAATAAATAGTCTTTAAAAAGACTGTTGGGGCTTCCTAACCTAACTCCTAACTCCTTGCTGCACACACTACACTAGCTAACACTGTCTCTCTCTTCTCCTTCCAAAAGCACAATGAGGCTGGTGCTGCAGGTCCCTACCTTATGTAAAGTAAGGTCACATGTTACTGCCAGCCAATCACTGCTGGGGTGGTATAGGGGCTGGTACATCACAGCAGGCGTTCCCACAGCCTTCCCTTTCATGCTGATTGGCTGAAAAAAGCGGGCATTTCAAACGGGCAGTGACTCACGGATATTCACGAGTCCGCGCTGCCTCGGTATCACGAGCTGAGCCGAAGCGGGCAATATTCGTACTAATCACGAATATTGCTGCTTCGATTCGCTCATCACTATATCTAACACATGAGCCACTGTAACATTTTAGGAGAAACTAACACAAAATGGAGTTTATTCCCACCAGTAAATGTAGTTCAACAACCCCTGTGACGATAAAAAATTTCTTGCTGAGACAGATTCTGAAACATCTATGATTCTGTAATATCATGTTTGTTAGACATAGATGGTGTAAGGCTTTAGTGAAATCAAGTATAGAGCAGTGAATATGTGTTTATTCAAGTAAAGTGCTCACTAAAATGACAGGAAATAAAAATTCACCACTGGAGAATAACAAAAATGACCAATGAGGCTGTCTCCACCGGTTGGGTGCCCAACCTGCTCCTGATAATTTTTATTCAGTTCACACATATACAGTGGAGGTGGGTTTAGAGACTAGGACCATGCATCTTTATAGCTATATTATTCTTTTTGTTATATTTTGCTGCTGGAATTGTTTTACAACCCATAAGTGATTAAAGTGATTGTGATTAAAATTTCCTCCAGAGAAAAATCATTTGTTTTTCAACATCCTTTTCAGAAGAAAAGAATTACCTATAATTCCTTTGCCAGTGGAATGTGTAGGAAGGCACAGTAAACATAACAAGAATAGAAAATATTCATTCTAAAAAGCTTAAGGAACAGTTTATATCAGCTTCTAGTAAATTATTTAGCAGCTACTGTAAACTCCTTGCTAAATACTGACCAAATATATTCTGCTGGCTAACAGAGTCTGGATTAGTCTCAGAACAAGTTAGAATACTGATAAGGTGAATGCCTTCCATTACCTATGCTTTTCATTTATCTGGTTGCCAAAAGCCGCATGCCTACAGCCACGTTTTCCTGGATCCTCATGCCATCCTACTCTCATTTTCGACAAGACAAGTCCTGCTTTGACAAAGCTCATGGAGGCTGTGGATATGCCATAAATGTGTGCAGTGGGAATAACCCTTTAAGACTTTCTCTTCCTCATATTTCAGATTAAATCATGGAACATTTGTAAAGTAATGTGGAATAAGCCTAAGTATTTGGAACAGAGCGAAAGTAATGGATATCTGGCAACATCCATGGGGCTAGAACAGTCAATCGATTGCCCTGCTTCCTGGATTTGAGAAGATGCTGAATTCCATTAATCATCCGCACCCACTGCTGCTGTTCTGATGAGTTCACACAGTTTTTCTACAATGCATTACTGCTGTTTCTCATTTACTCTAAGAAGTAATGGAAAAGCAGCTTGATATTAAATAATTTTGACCAAAGAGCACAATGTATGATTATATGAAAAGGACACCTTCTGGCAGAATTTTGAGATGCAAAATATTGATTAAGATATTTGCTGTCACATTTATACAGACAAAATCTATCCTGCCACTGTAAAAACATAAAAGCTAAAAGTTATTTATTTTGTCTTATATGATTTTTAAGCGGGTTGTAAACACATTACTTGACAAACCCCCCATCGTTCCCAGCCAGAAATGTAGGTATTGTAAGTGAGAACTACTTTCAATCCCTCAGGAAAAACTCAGGTTCCCCATGGAAGCCATGTGAACTGCTCAAGACACAGGAGGAAACAGTTATTTCTGCCTCTAACACAGCAAAAAGTGACAGCATGACCTTTCATCAGCTAAACAGATCTAACTTTTCAGTTGTGGGTAAACAATGCTTTGTGCTGAAGCTGAGGAACTCCCTGATATTTGTTCTAACTTCTAACATGAAGCCATCCCAAGCAAGTCAGCATAGATGATTCTAATAATTTATTAATAAAAAGAAGAGTGGAAAAAAGTAAATCAAATTTGTTTTTTAAGATACATGAACACCATAGAATACAAAAAAAAAGCATCACCAATCAACCTGATAAGCGATATGTCTGCTCCATTCAAAATCCTTGGTGCTGGCAGAATTCTGGAGATCTATTTCCAGGCAACGTTCCTCTTGAATTCTGGAAAGAAGGTAGGACAATGAGCTCTTAACAAGCTCTGCTTGTAATGGCACCAGATGTAAGGTAGCTATCCTATAAGTCAACGTTCAACATTTAAAACAGGCCTTGAGACATGACTTGGATTCTTAAGAGCTCATTTGCATTCCTTCTGGTGCTGACAGAGACAGTGAGTACAGCACTTTGCTGTTTCCATCAGCCCCATAGATATTGACTGGAGAAGTTGTGCACATGCATGATCACCACTCCATCAAACTCTTTGGCACTGTGTTTATCCACTGAGGAGGAACAGGGGGCTTGGGATCCCATTTGTAGTCATTGGCGCAGGTCCTAGTGGTGGGGTCCCTAGTAGAGATGAGCGAGCGCTAAAATGCTCGGGTGCTCGTTATTTGAGTCAAACTTTTCCCGATGCTCGGGTGCTCGTTTCGAGTAACGAACCCCATTGAAGTCAATGGGAGACTCGAGCATTTTTGCAGGGGACCAAGGCTCATGGCAATTGTGCTCACCCAGACCAAGAAAGGCGAAGCACATGCCCATCACATGTTAGGGAAGCACCCAAATAAGTGCCACGAAGGTCCATCACCACCTGCAGGTGACACCACTGCTCATGCTGGCACTGCTGTGCTATCCCCCGCCCCACGACGCAGGCATAAGCCTGACACAGCATGGTGACAGCGTAGTGACACCAACAAGTGACCAAGTTAGATTGAGGTAGCAGTCAAATGTCTGTAGGTGAGCCTCCCAAAAATTTGTTTTGGAGTGTCCAAAGTTGACCCTTCTTAAAAATTGTTTAGGAGTGTCTGTAGTTGACCCTTCTGTAAAATATTTTTTTTGTTTTTCCTGTTATTAGTTTATGTACAACCCATGGCTGGCATGGTGGGAATATATAGGTTTTGCGTCACAGACGGTCCACTGCACCGTTACATTTTCTTCATCATTGCCAATTACTTTTTCACCAACTGTTGTCTGGCAATGATAAAGGGGAAGGTGAATCCACTGCCGAAGAAAAGTGTCATCCTCCTACAATTCTACACTTGCTCTCAATTGAAAAGGGGATGTTCTTGCCGTGGCCTTCCTCATAGTGGCCGCTTCTGCGGACGACAGAAGTGGTGTACCTACTGACAGCCTGACTGAACACGATGGCAGACGGGGAGACACTCCCTCATGTAAAATTGTTTTGGAGTGTCTGCGGTTGACCTTCCTGTAAAATAGTTTTCTCATTTTTTTTGTTTTTCCTGTTATTAGTTTTATATACAACCCATGGCTGGCATGGTGGGAATATATAGGGAAGCACCCAACTAGGTGCAACGAAGGTCCATCACCCATGCCCATGCTGGCACTGCTCTCCTATCCCCAGCCACACGATGCAGGCATAAGCCTGACACAGCATGGCGGTGACACCAACAAGTGACCAAGTTAGATGAGGTAGCAGGTGATTCGATGGTAATTCGAAGTTGGAGGAGGAGGGGTTGGAGGAAGTGGCATAGTAATTCTGAGAAACCGTGAACGAGGTAGGTCCCACAATGCTCCAAGTGGGCAGTACATGAGCGGCCCCAGGGTCAGACTCGGTCAAAGTGACCGAGCTACACGACGGTAGCAGGTAGAGCACATTAAAAATTTAGTGTGGCCCTGTATGTGGACGTTGAGGGCTTGTGCATGTAGGTGGGCTGAACTTTTTTTCTGCTTGCGCTCCAACGTCTGCTGTAATGACAGCTGAACGTTGCGCAGGGACACATTGGTGGACAGTGTGGAGGATCATGGAGGCGAAGGGGTGGTTTTCCAGCGGGAGGCGCTCGTGCCGGGGTCCTGGGCTGGGGGTTGACTCGCAGAGCCAGCGAGTGAAACAGGGGAAGGAGCAGAGGTGGGACCCGCATGAGGGGAACGGACGGCCTTGGTTCCATAGTGTTTAGCACTCGTATACCTGTGCATGCTGGTGGTGGTTAGGCTGGTAGTGGTGGAACCCCCACTTAAAAATTTGGCATCAACTGGTATGGCTGTCAACATTGAGCTCGAACTAGTGGGGCATGTGTGGTATCGATTCTTCTCAGTTTAAAATCGTATACATCCCCTATCTTGGGACCATATATTTCATGGATTTTTCAAACACGGAAAAGGAAAAAGAGCTTACTCTGGCCAGGGGAGTGTCTTTTCTACTGCAGGTAAGGGGACGTGTCCATGCTCTGCCTATCACAGGTCAGGAGCCAATTAAAAGAGGAACCAAAAAAAATCAGTATAATATCTAATACGTCCCCTATCCGGGTAAATTGTTTGGAGAGAGGGCCTGTAGGTGGGGGGCAGGCTGGGGGGAAGGAGGTTAAGCTGGAAGAGCCAGAGGAGTGCCCCCTTGACTAGCGTGTGTGGTGGTGACAACAGCCGGATGGAGTTCGAATGACGACGCAGGACCCCAACTTAAAAATGTAGCATCAACCAGTACGGTTGTCAACTCTGAAATTTGTCAAGTGGGGCATGTGTTGTATGCATTATTCTCAGTTTAATACCGTATACGGCACCTATCTGGAAAAATAGTTTGGAGAGAGAGAAAGAGAGGAAAAAGACGTATTTTTAAAAGTGACGTTCAGTATAGATCAGTTAAAGAGAAAGAAAGGATTTTATGAAATGGATTTGTATCACTGAGAGCAAAAAAAAAACTATTTTATTACGTGACGTGCAGTATAGATCACTTGGAGATAAAAAGGGGAATGTGCAGACTTGGGCTGCTATAGTGCAAACCACTATGGTGGTGACAACAGAGTGAGCGAGTGACACTGCGGGAGCAGGTGAACCACATAAACATTTTCCGTGGCCCGGTATGGCGGCGGTGACAACAGAGTGACTGAGTTAGTATGCGGTAGCTGGTGAAGCACCCAAAAATTTAGCCTGACACAGCATGGCGGTTACACCACCAATGACTTTGTCCGACTGAGAATGCAGTGAAATGGCTTTTGTTGAACCTCCAAAAATTTTTTTGTTTTCGGAGTACATAAAGTCAACCCTCAGCAAAAAAATTTTTTTTTTAAATGTCGGTACTTGCGCCTCCTGAAAAATTGTTTTGGACTGTCTGTTTGACGCTCCTGAAACATTGTTTTACAGTGTCTGTAGTTGACACTGCGGAAAAACTGTTTGGAGAGAGGGCCTGTAGGTGGACCTCCGGAAAAATTGTTTGGAGAGAGGGCCTGTAGGTGGACCCCTGGAAAAATTGTTTAGAGAGAGGGCCTGTAGGTGGACCTCCGGAAAAATTGTTTGGAGAGAGGGCCTGTTGGTGGACCTCCGTAAAAATTGTTTAGAGAGAAGGCCTGTAGGTGGGCCTCCAGAAAAATTATTTAGAGAGAGGGCCTGTAGGTGGACCTCCGGAAAAATTGTTTGAAGAGAGGGCCTGTAGGGGGCCCTCCTGAAAAATTGTGGTAAAAGAGTGCCAGTTGGACCTCTAAAAAATGGCTTTTTTTGGTCAGCGTTAGGCAAAAACGACGAGGAGGAGGAGGAGGAGTAGAGAAGAGGAATCGGATACATAAGTAATGTAAATCTTTAGCTGCTTTCCCCCAGACGAGATTTGAATTCCGGTGAAATCCAGGCTTTGTTCATTTTAATAAGCGTGAGCCTGTCAGCGCTGTCAGTTGACAGGCGTGTACGCTTGTCGGCGATGACGCCACCAGCTGCACTGAATACCCGTCTGACAGCACGCTAGCGGCAGGGCAGGCCAGCACCTCCAAGGCGTACAGCGCCAGTTCAGGCCACGTGTCCAGCCTCGAAACCCAGTAGTTGTATGGAGCAGAGTGATCGCTACAGACGTTGGTATGGTCAGCTAGGTACTCCCTCACCATCTTTCTGTACAGCTCCCCCCTACTCTGCCTAGACTGGGGACAGGTGACAGTGTCTTGCTGGGGTGACATAAAACTGGCAAAGGCCTTGGACAGCGTTCCCCTGCCAGTGCTGGACAAGCTGCCTGCTCGCCTCCTCTCCCCCGCTACTTGGCCCACAGAACCATGCCCTCTGCCGCTAGTGGCGTCAGATGGGAAGGATTGTTTCAGCTTGTGCACCAGGGCCTGTTGATATTGATTCACTCTCATACTCCTTTCCTCTACAGGGATGAGAATGGAAAGGTTCTGCTTGTACCGTGGGTCCAGGAGAGTGAACACCCAGTAATCGGTGTTTGAAAAAATGCTTCTAACGCGAGGGTCATGGGATAGGCAGCCTAACATGTAGTCTGCCATGTGAGCCAGAGTCCCAACACGCAAGAATTCCCTCCCCTCACTGGCCTGACTCTCCATTTCCCCCTCCTCGTCCAAGTCCTCCTCTTCAGCCCATACACGCTCAAGAGTTAAGGACTGAGCACTGGTACCCTCTTCTGTCTTGCCGACATTCTCCTCCTCTTCCTCCTTATCCTCATCCCCCTCCTCCGATACGCGCTGAGAAACAGACCGGAGGGTGCTCTGGCTATCAAGCGACGTATCTTCCTCCACCGTCTCTTGTGACAAGCGCAAAGCATCCGACTCAATGCTGAGCAGTGAGTTTTTCAACAGGCAAAGCAGCGGGATGGTGAGGCTGATAATGGCGGCATCGCCACTGACCATCTGTGTTGACTCCTCAAAGTTGCTCAACACCTGGCAGATATCAGACATCAGACATCCACATCCACTCCTCATTGTAGACTTGAGGAATCTGACTGACCTGACTACCAGTTCTGGTGGAAGTTGACATCTGGCAGTCTACAATCGCTCTGCACTGCTGGTAAACTCTGGATAACATGTTTAATGTCGAATTCCATCTTGTGGGCACGTCGCACAACAGTCGGTGAGCGGGCAATTGTAGGCGGCGCTGCGCTGCCCTGAGAGTGGCAGCATCTGTGGTCGACTTGCGGAAATGCGCATAGATGTGGCGCACCTTGGTGAGCAAATCAGACAGATTGAGGTATGTCTTGAGGAACCGCAGAACTATTAGATTGAACACGTGGGCCAGGCATGGCACATGTGTCAGTCTGCCGAGTTGCAGAGCCACCACCAGGTTACGCCCGTTGTCACACACAACCATGCCTGGCTTGAGGTTCAGCGATGCCAGCCACAAATCGGTCTGCGCCGTGATGCCCTGTAACAGCTCTTGGGCGGTGTGCCTTTTGTCACCTAAGCTCAGCAGTTTGAGCACCGCCTGCTGGCGCTTACCCACGGCACTGCTGCTGCGCCTAGAGCTACCGACTGAAGGCGCCGTGCCCACGGATGGTAATTCGGAGGAGGAGGTGGAGGAGGAGGAGGGGTCGGAGGAGGAGGCATAGTACGTCTGAGAGACCGTGACCGAGGTAGGCCTCGCAATCCTCGGTGTGGGCAGTACATGAGCAGCCCCAGGGTCAGTCTCGGTCCCAGCCTCCACCAAGTTAACCCAATGTGCCGTCAGTGAGATATAGTGTCCCTGCCCGGCAGCACTTGTCCATGTGTCCGTGGTTAGGTGGACCTTCTCAGAAACAGCATTGGTCAGGGCACGGGTGATGTTCTGTGACACGTGCTGGTGTAGGGCTGGGACAGCACATCGGGAAAAATAGTGGCGGCTGGGGACCGAATACCGAGGGGCAGCCACCGCCATGAGATTGCGAAAGGCCTCGGTCTCTACCAGCCTATAGGGCAGCATCTCCAGGCTAAGCAATTTGGAGATTTGGACGTTGAGGGCTTGGGCATGTGGGTGGGTGGAACTGTATTTCCTCTTGCGCTCCAGCGTCTGCTGTAAAGACAGCTGAACACTGCGCTGGGACACATTGGTGGGCGCTGTGGAGGATCGTGGAGGCGAAGGTGTGGTTTTCCGGCGGGAGGCACTCGTGCCGGGGGCCTGGGCAGGGGTTTGACTAGCAGAGGCAGGGAGTGACACAGGGGAAGGAGCTGTGGTGTGACCCGCAGGAGGTGAACGGCCTTGGTTCCATTGAGTGGGGTGTTTAGCACTCCCATGCCTGCGCATGCTGGTGGTGGTTTGGCTAGTAGTGGTGGCACCCCTGCTGATCCTGGTGTGGCACAGGTTGCACACCACAGTCCGTCGGTCATCCTCACTTTCTTTAAAGAACCTCCAGACTTGCGAACATCTAGGCCTCGCCACAGGAGCTTCACTACATGAAACAGTTGCTGCTGATGCACCAGCTCTGGCCCTGCTTCTCCCTCTGGCCACACCACTGCCTCTTCCAACCTGTTCTGGTGCAGCACTCGCCTCCGCCTCAGAAACACTGTCTTCACTCGGCTTATCAACCCAACTTGGGTCAGTCACCTCGTCATCCTCCGATTCCTCAGTCTGCTCCCCCCTCGGAC